>ML293345.1:14663-45136 GCA_005239495.1 Nicotiana undulata | reverse complement strand
GAAACTCACCCGAGCCCTCGGGGCTCAAAACCAAAAACACACACGACTCTCAAAACATCCTACAGACTTGTTCAAGCTTTTAAATCATCAAAATATCATCAAATTCATTGAATCAAACCTCAAAACTCTTAGAATTTTCCTAAAACTTCATAAAACTCAACTTTTCCAATTCTAATCCGAATCACGTCATTTCAAGTCTGTTTTACACCAATTTTCACAGATAACTCACATAACATATAATAAACATGTTTCGGGCTCCAGAACCATAATACGGGCCCGGTGACACGATTTTCACATAATTATTCATTTTCAAATTCCTTTATAATTTTCAGAAAACAATTTTCTTTAAACATTCATTTCTCGGGCTTGGGACCTCGGAATTTGATTCCGGGCATACGCCCAAGTCCCATATTTTCCTACGGACCCTCCGAGACCGTCATATCATGGGATTGGGTCCGTTTACCAAAAATGTTGACCACAATCAACTTTATTCCTTTAATTATCATAAAATTCCATTTTTCATCAAATTTCAACATAAACACTTCCCGGCTACACGCTCGGGCTGCACACGCATATCGAGGTGAGACTAACGGAGGCTTTCGGGGCCTCGAAACACAGATTTAGCTAGAATTACTTAGGATGACCTTTTGGGTCATCACATTAGGTTTAAATATTTTTAGCATATTTGTCATAATTATATTTGCATTTTAAAGGCTAAAATTGCACATTATGCAATAATAGCCTATATGTATTTATTATTACTCTATTTATGCCAAAATAATATTTTTATACTTTTGTAATGTTAAGTAGCTGTTTTATTTGTTTTTAAGCACAAATGATATTTTTATTATTTATTTATCATTTTTTTACTATTTACTAATTAAATTTGGCCTCAATTTGCAACCAATTTCGAAACTAATACCCAGCCCAATACCCTATACACCAGCCCAATAATACCCAACCCAAACCAATTACCTTTACCCATTCTATTACCAGACCCAGAACCTCTTAAATCGTGGTCGTTGATCTCTGAGATCAACGGTCCACGTTACACCTATCCATTTAATTAACCAACCCCCTCTTAACCCTAATCATCCTCACCAGCCCGCCGCCCCTATATTCTCTCATCTCCCTCCCTGTCGAACCCTAAATCCTCCGTCTCACCCAAATCCCCCAAGAATCCCTGTTCTAATTGGATTTTTCCATTACCCCTTACCATTCTAGGGTTCTTCCCTTATTTGGTACCTGATTCTGGAATAACTTAGGTGCTTGCCTAAATATGAAAAGTACCCCTATTTGGTTCCGTCCAAATCTGTGTTTACCCTTTTTGAATCTGGACAATCTCAAGTCCAAGTACGTTATTTGTAATGATTCTCTCATATCTCTCTTGATTCGCTAAGCCCTAAAGGTTAGGGTTTCAGATCCTCTCTAATTGTAACCAAATCTGGTTCAAGCTCTATCTTTTTAACATCTTTCTTCGTCTATATTTGCTCTGTTATTTATAAATCCGTTTTTTTTTACTGATTTTGTGATTTATTTAATCTAGGGTTTCAAACCCCTTTTTACTTGAACTAAAACTGATTCAATTATAAGTTTCTATTTAATAAGTTCTTATATATGTTTATTTGATGCGAATATGTGTTCTCCTTTATTCCGACTGATTTGGTGTTTCACCCAAAACTAGGGTTTCAGATCTTTCTAGATCTAATCTGGTTTTTGATTCTTTAATTATTTTTCTGTAATACTGCCGTTTTGTGTCTCAATGAATTTTATTATAGCTCTCTTGTTACTTCTACTGATTCTTACTTTCCCTAATTTGGGGATTTTGATTCTTCAAAACTAAACCAAATCTGCACAATTAATTACTTTGTTAAAGTCTCTATCTCTATGTCTATATGCATTTCCTTACTAGAAATTTTTGCCGATTTTGTTTGTTTTACCTAAATTAGGGTTTCAAATTTTTCTTTCCTTATTAACTGCTAAGTGCTTTCCTTTCTAGTAATTTTCCATATTTGTGTGTTCAAATTCAGTACTATTTAAACTCCTTCCCCTTTCCCCTTTCCTCTTTCCCTTTTAGAGAGACTCGAATCAATATACTCTCACTAAGAAATTTAGGGATTGGTTCTATATTCTCTCTGCTCTCTTGTTTACTTCTGGTCTTGGCCGACTGAAAGCCAAGGCCAAATATTCTAGACTCTCTACTTTGTGGTATTATTCTTGTTTTCTTGCTTAACTAGTGAGTGACTATCCCTTGTCTTTTTATTTCCTATGTTTTCATAATCTGTGTATTCGATCCAGCATGTTTAAAATTTTATTTTGAGCATGATTCGACTACTTTTATGTTTCTATGAGTTCGTCTAGTTCTATAATTGATATTGTAGTTCTGAGATCGGGTTATTGAATAATGTTAATCTTCTTAGAGGTTAACTTAATTTCTTTAACTTATTTCATGTATGTTGTTTTGCTAGTTCTGGACTTGCCTTGAACGTAGAACCTTTGAAATAATGCTAGTATGTTAATCAGTTCATCAATCCTGAATCATCACAAACTTGTATTGTTATTTAACCTTTCTCTGTCATTCATGTGCCCTGACAACTTGCCTCCTAATGTGTCTTGCATCCATATTGGATTCATGTGATTATCTGACTGTTTACCTTAACACATTGTCCATATGTTTTCGGTAATTGAATAAGGACGTCCTAAATGCTAGTATGTCACTTATTAAAAACTGTGTGCTGTGCATAAACAACTTTACAAACCTTGCCAATTGGTTTTCTTAGTACAATTCTGCCTACATATTCTATGTTATAAACTTTATTATGATTGCTTTCTTCTAAAAATCAATTTTTTTTTAAATCTGTCCCTGCCTCCTTTTATATGCTGCTACTTTTAAACTCCTACTCTTAGGTCCTTTAGGTTCTATCCTTAACCTCCCCAGTGTGAGCACTGCACGGAGTCCATGTGAGACTCTTGTGAACTCTGACACACAGGGGTTTGGTTCCTAATCTCCTTTGAATAATTTTTGAGTATTTGTTCCTCTAGTGTGAGCACTGCCCTGGGTCCTTGAAACCCTTAGGAACTTTGACACACTAGAAATCTGGGTTTTATGTGTGCTACGGGTGAATCACTCACTATTGACTATTCTGTACCTGTGAAATGAGCCTCGAAGCTGATATGGTTTGAAGGCCTGGACTGCCGATGTGTATTTGGTCCTGATAAGGGCTCTCTATAGTTTATTTCATTACTATTATGTAATTCATTTATTAATCTGGTCTGTAATAATGTTGTAATAAACAAATTCTGGGGTATTTAGTAATATCGGGAGGGTTTCTTATTTTCTTTGCTAAACCGGGTAGAAATCTTGTCTATAGGGTTCCATTTGTGTTGTTGATTTTGCTTACATATTAGAAATCCTTCCTATAGGATTAAATTATGATTTTTTATAAATCCTACCTATATGATTAATATTATGACTTGTTAGAAATCCTGCCTATAGGATGCATTAATTTGCCCAATAATACGTGTTAGCAATCATGCCTATAGGACCAATATTTGGCTCAACTGTCTTCTCGCTATGTGTATAAATTTCTGCCCATATACTGCTCAATTAGAAATCATGCATATATGATTAAAATCAGTTCATTATTAGAAATCATGCCTATATGATTAAAATCAATTCATTATTAGGAATCATGCTTATAGGATTAAAATCAGTTCAATAATAGATATCATGTCTATAGAATTAAAACCAGTTCAAAGAAATCATGCATATAGGGTAATGTTCATCACACTCGTAGAAGTCACACTTATGGAGTTCTACTAGCTGATTCA
Organism: Nicotiana undulata; assembly: GCA_005239495.1. Classification (NCBI taxonomy): domain Eukaryota; kingdom Viridiplantae; phylum Streptophyta; class Magnoliopsida; order Solanales; family Solanaceae; genus Nicotiana; species Nicotiana undulata. The sequence continues at coordinate 41,305 of ML293345.1, read as the reverse complement.
GAATTCGATCATCACTGTCAATCACTTAGACGACATGCCTATAGGATTGAACAATTCATTCTGGACTTGTGATTGTGATTTATTGTTATTCATTACTGTATGAAACACCCAATATTGTACTGAATAAAAAATCAGTAGTCAAATAGTAGGTCCTAGCACTCGTATTAAGAAACTGATTTTGCATACTGCTCATCGCATAGATATTCTGCCTATAGGACTTTAAGAATAATAAATCCTGCTAAATCAGTTGCGTGCATTTGTTGTTTATGTGTGGAGGTCAATATGAGCCCGTATCTACTTTTATTTGAAAGTCTTAATTGTTTTGCTTGTCGCCTAGTATTTTACAATTTTGAGCAACCTAGGCTTAGTCTAGAACCATCCCAAATAGAGGTCCTAATGCTTTCAGGGCCAAGGTAAGGGACGGGTAGTGCATGCATAGGAAATGAACTAGAATCAACTAGAGCGCTTTAGGTAATAACTTAAAGATAGTAATCGGATAGCAGGAGATGATAGTCTGTGCCCGCTGGATAATATGAGTAACACCCCCGTCTTGGGGGAGTTACGAAGTATTATTTACGTTGCACGGGGTGATCCTATAAGCTAAAAGATTTAGGACCCCCACCCTTATTAAATAGTTTTCTTCACTTTCCTAGACTAATTCGCATAATTTAAGTTCGACCGAGACCCACCGTTGTGGACCTCGAGGGGTGCCTAACACCTTCCCCTCAAGGTAATTTGAGCCTTACCCGATCTCTAGTGATGCAAACTGGTATAATCTGAGTTATTTGCTACAGGTGCCCTAACACACCTTAATTGTTAGATGGAGACTCTAATAACCAATTCCTTTTCAATACCCTCTGAAAAGGAGTTGTTAAATGTCAAAACCCGATTTCGCGAGAAAAAGGGGGCGCGACAGCATAGCGACTCTGCTGGGGATACCCTTAGGCTCTTACCATAACGAACTTGTTTTGTGAATTAGTCTTTTTCAACAAGCATGTCTTTATTATTCTGTTAATACTTGCACACCCCATTCCTTTCCCACTCTATATGAATTTATTTGCCTTTTTTCATTCAATTATGCTCGCTAAATTCCTCTTTCCCGTTTTTATTTCTTTTTACTATGGAAACTAACTCTTATCCTTGTTTTATTTCTTAAATGCCTTAACAATTATTAAATATCGCATTTTATCATTCTCATCGTGCAAATACTTGACAACGTGTTATTTTCTTTTTGCATAAATACATGCTCAACATCATATTCCACTCGTGCATAGTTAATACCATAGCAACACTTGATGAGTGTCTGCGCTTTTCCTATATCACCCTTTTGAATTTGGAAAGGCTTATATGCGGTAAAACTAGTCGATCAGCGGTGCAATCGACGGTTCCGTGCCTTTCCCCCTCAAGTTGTCCGCTTGGGGGTACCAATTTAGACTTCTATAGAAACCTTACTCTGATAATAATTGTACATGCATCATGATCAAACCTAGCCTGGATTAATATGTTGTCCGCATAATAAACACTCTAAGGAAACTTTATCTAAAGTCCACCGGGGTTTCCATAATCACAACGTGCGCAACCACGATATGTGCATTATTTGGAGAAATAAATGTCGACATGCTAATCATTAATGTATAAGTAGTCAAATCTGGAGGGGGAAAGGGTCTAACTTTGTTTTTTTTTGCAGAAAATGAGGCACAAAGTCCCCAGGTTCGACATGGTATGAAATATGCCACCATTATTGTTGGATTGGTGGGAAGACCTTTCGCCCAGCGACAAAAATCATATGAAAAGGGTTCTCGGAAACTTACCCTCCTTATTATACCTCCAGCCAAATAACATATTGATCGAGGCTGCTACTATGTTCTGGGACGGAGAAAAGGCTGTATTCCATTTGCCAATGTAGAAATGACTTCTCTCTTAGAGGAAATAAGAGGATTCGCTGGATTACCCTGGGACAGTCCCGGTTTGTTAGTACCGGAAAATTCGCCCTCAAGGGGTTTCTGAAAATGATGGGTCTAAGAAAGAGTGACGACTTGGCATGTGGGAAGAGGTCTTACATACCCTTTGACTTACTCTATGAACTATACTGACACATCAAATTTTATCGTATCTTTCATGATGAATTCTCCATCACTTCCTTGGGTTGGACTCATCGTAGGGTTTTCGTGTTCATCATCTGCTTTCTGGCTATGATAGCATTTCCAAGCCAAAGAGACAAGATTCACACCAGGTTGGCCATGGTAACCAAATCTTTAATGGAAATAATCGAGGGACAAACATATACTATTGTTTCGATGATTGTAGCAAAAGTATACCGGGCTCTGGATCGTTGCAATAAAGGGTTCAAACATTTTGAGGGTTGTAACTTGCTGCTGCAGATTTTGTTATTAGAACATCTTTAGAGAGGCCAATACCGGCAAGAGTTTCCACGGAGACCATAGAATGACCACATAGCTTTCCACCACCCAAAAAGAATGACCTTTATCCCAGGCAGGTTTGCACAACCAGAGAATGCTACAGAGTGGGTACAATTTTTCAGCAATTTGACTGAAGACCAGGTCCATTGGATGTTTGAGTGGTTCCCTACTAGTGACTTCATCATCAGGTCCAGGGATGTTCCACATTTGGTGTTGATCGGTTTAAGGTGCATATACCCCTATGTTCCTATCAGGGTCATGAGGCAAGCCGATAGAAAACAAGTCATACAACGAGTCTCCAAAATGGGTCATTACAAAGCAGATTTTCAAGACAATGATACCACGCAGGTCATGTGTACTTCTACCCATCATGGTTGGACGATAGCATATAGGAATAGTCGAGCAAAGGGTCGGTCCAGGGCGTATCTGCTGCTGGACATGCGCGACCTGGAGAATCTGATCGACGGAGCCAAAAAGGCCAAGCCTGGAGAAGGTCCCTCTAGTACCAAGTAGATTAGGATTATTTATTTTTAGAATCATTTTTTGAATGTAATAAGGAAAATGCTATTAGTGGCTCATTTATTTATTGTCGTTTTTAGGTTCATCTTATTTATTACATTAATGAAATGAGGAAATTATCGGCATTAAATTTCTCCAAATCTACTTGTCTCTAGGCCTTCCTCGGGCACAACAAGGCTCCCAAATTAGGACGCGAATTTATATTTCTGCAATACGTGTTTAAATACTGCAAATATTTTTAGAGTCTTTACTGACTTGTTTACCTTTTGTTTTTCTTTATTTTTTTATTATTCCCATACCCTAACGTTGGTTGGAACATACTGGCATCATCAACATATCACACAGATCCAGAGGCCCTCCACCTCCTCCTCCTCCAAGTGGTCAAAAAAACAAGGGAAAAGCTAAGATGAATGATATGAGTGGTGTCAGGAAAGACAACGCTACACATGCTGAGAATGTGGAAACTTCAGACGATCGGAGTACTCCGGCACAAAATGATTTGGTACTACGGTTGGAACAAAAGATATTTGAATTACAAGGGGAGCTTGAGCAGGTCCGCAACTTGGCAAACCTTTCCCTCACACTAAACGTCCCAGACATCAACCAACAAAATGCTCACAACCCAGTACCTCCTCAAAACACACCAAACCAACGTCCGCAAAATCCTCTCGCACCCCACAAATATGCTACGCCTCCTCAAAATCCTAATCCTCTACCCATACTAACACCTCCTCAACACCAACATCTTCTGACTCAATACCCGCAAACCTCTTACCATACTCCTAAGAATACCCCACAACCTATCCCTGATCCGCAAAATTCAACTAATGATCACCACTACACTCAAACCCTCGGCATCCACCAAAACAATCCCATATACGTAGAAACCTTAGCCCACTCCACTCAACCAACCTCATACACACCAGAATTCTCCGAGAAGGACCTGCTCATCAAGAATATGGTAGAGGAGATTAAGAAGCTCACAAGACGAGTCCAGGGTGTTGAAGGAGGCAAATGAATTGAAGGTCTGAATTATGAGGACCTATGTATTCAGTTAGACGTGGAACTGCCGGAGGGTTACAAACCTCCTAAGTTTGACATGTTTAACGGAACAGGTGACCCAAAGGTACATTTTAGAACATACTGTGAAAAGCTCGTAGGGGTTGGGAGGGATGAGGGGATTCGCATGAAGTTGTTCCTAAGAAGTCTCACTGGGGACGCTCTATCTTGGTACATAAGTCAAAATCCCAAGAAATGGGATAATTGGGTAAGCATGGCATCAGACTTCATGGATAGATTCAGGTTCAACACATAGAATGCACCAGATGTCTTATACATACAAAACCTCAAGAAGAAACCGACAGAGACTTTTCGCGAGTATGCTACTCGATGGAGGTCAGAAGCTTCAAAGGTCATGCCGACACTAGAAGAAGAGAAGATGGACAAATTCTTTGTCAGGGCCCAGGATCCACAATACTATGAGAGGTTAATGGTCATTGAGAATCACAAGTTCCCCGACATCATCAAACTCGGGGAAAGGATCGAAGAAGGTATTAAGAACGGAATGTTGACAAAATTTGAGGCATTGCAGGTCACGAACAAAGCATTACAATCACGAGGCATCTCAAAGAAGAAAGAGATAGGGGCAGTGATGGTAGCTCAAGGTCCAAAGTCTCCACTCACATACCAATCACCTCCACCCACATACCAACCTTCACCTCACATATATCCTCAACCCGCTACCGCCTACCACACTTATAACACCCAGCCAACCTATTATCATTCACCTCCAGCTCGTCCAAATTATCAAAAACCCATACTCAATTTCGATCACAAACCACCCAGACAATACACCCCTATTGTTGAACCCATCGAAAAACTATATGAATGATTAGAGGCTGCCGGATATGTCACCCCTATTCCCGATGTGGCCATGGAAAACTCCTCCCATTGGGTCAATCCAAACAAAACATGTGCATACCATTCCGACATGAAGGCACATACTATTGATGAATGCCGCACTCTGAAAGACAAGATTCAGACGCTGATTGATACCAAAGTAATACAAGTAAAGGAAGCCCCCACCAATGTCCGCAACAATCCCCTCATAGACCATATGGGTTAAGGAGTAAACGTGATAGAAACTGATAAAGAGTGGGATCATGAAGGGTCAATTGGGCTTATTCGGGAAGGTGACGACCCTAAGAAACCTGCAGTCACACTCACTTCTATTGTGGTACAGATACAGCCACCGGGAGGTAGCCGCATCAACTCCATTTGAAATCGAAGTGACAACACCTGCAACTACACCTACTCCGTTTGAAGTATAAGTAACCACACCCTTCATTGTGACAGTGGCATCCACACCACCCTTCAAATCCAACGTCGTACCTTGGGATTATGTTGCCGAAGCTAGGAGAAAAGGGAAAGCAAAAATGGAAGAGTTCGGCACTGCACAAGGGATGGCCAGAACTGAAAGAATCTATACATCTAAAAATTTGGGAGGGAAGAGTAAGGAAGTTGCTGCCAAACAATCCATCATTGAAACTGTCACGACCCAAAAATCACAGGTCATGATGGCACCTAACTTGACCCGCTAGGTAAGCCATTTAATAAAAGAAACACCCGATTAAACTTACAAAAAATAAATTAGGATTTATCAAAAAAATTACAAATTTACCCAGGATCTGGTAGTACGACTCATGAGCTTCTAAGACTTAGAATATGCAAAGCTAGTATGAATAAATACACATTCTGTTTGAAAACTACGTGAACAGATTAATAATGTCTAACACTATCAAGAACAAGTGGCAGCTTCTATATAGAATGTAGGAACATCTTCAGAGTTAGCCCCCAACTTCTTCAGCAGCTCCGCTCCAAAAGTCTGCACAGAGTGTGCAGAAGTGCAGTATCAGTACAACCGACCCCATGTACTGGTAAGTATCTTGACTAACCCCGTCGAAGTAGTGACGAGATTTTTAGTTAAAAGATTCTCATTAATAAACATGATAATACAAACTAGCCAAAAGACAGAATAACAGAATAGAGTACACAATGCGACTGCACCAAGAAATAAACAAGTATCAGAAGAATCACAATTTAACAATTTTCAACCTCTCAACCGACCATTTTCCTTATAACGGAAGCCCATAAACCCCAACAATCACCTCATATATTTTTCTAGCGTGATAAAGTACTCAAGGCATCAAGTCTAACCGCACGACAACACTCTTCGTGCATTTATCTCATTCTCACCGTATACGCGTGAAACAGTACCAACCAAATGATAGAAATACCGACAATAGAAATGACAAAGAAGGGAAATGTGCAAGCAGTAATAATATCCGAGAATGTACAGAAGGACATCAGTAATGGACTAAGCATAGAGCACAGAGATAATGACCACAATTAGGAAGAAGGGTTGATTCCAATTAACTAGTATAATGGAGGCCTAATTACAAATATGACAAACAGGAAACACATTATCTTCATAAGTCAACAAATAAAGACACGCAGGACTAGCATGGTGGAAGTCTTACACTAAGGTGCAACAGAATAAGCATAACATGAGTATAATTACAAAAACAGGAAATAGGCATGGCATATGCAGATTAAGCAAGTAAAAGACATGGACATCACAACAACAATTGAGATAGAGGTCAAGTACGGAACAATAACAACTTATCACACAGAATATATAATGGCGACAACAACAACTCAAGGTGAAGGCGGAAATGTATACACGGAAACAGATATCACATCATAATGCATGTCCCTCAACCTCGCCTGCACGGAAACACCCTTCGTGCCATGACCTCACAATATAAAAGCATAACAATATAAATGAAATGGCACGGCATCACCCTTCGTGATTTACGCTCTTTCCTCACATGATAATATATATGAAATGACACGGAATCACCCTTCGTGCTTTACACTCTTCCTCGCATGATAATGTATATGAAATGGCACGGCATCACCCTTCGTGCTTTACACTCTTCCTCACATGATAATGTATATGAAATGGCACGGCATCACCCTTCGTGCTTTACACTCTTCCTCACATGATAATGAATACAAACAATGGCACGGCATCACCCTTCGTGCTTTACACTCCTCCTCACCAAGCATATAAATATCAATACAATGGCAAGGCATGAAGTACATATATAATATCGAGGAGAGTGTTCTATGAATATTCCAAGCAAAGTTCTCAATCATTTCCTTACAAGACAACAATGTTTCAATGAACCCTCAAGAGCCATATAATTCAATCACTTTCACAAATCTCACAATTAGTCTTTATGTTCCTATTATGAAATGCATAACTGTCACATTTATTATAAGACCGCTTGTGTGTTTTTAACGTAATGTACCCTACTATTTTATTTGTAGTTAAGCAATCTTTTCTGCACTATTTTAACCATATGTAAAATGTTCATACACTCATACACCAATAATGATTAATATGTTTATATTCATTACTTACATTCACTCACAATTCCATTCCCAAGTCTTCACATTTCCAACAATTACACTTTATTTTTATTTTATTTTTTTCACTGTCATAATGCCAGGGTAACATTATGTATCGTTTCAACACATCATTCAACAATCTATTGTTTATAATAATTCAATTATATTTTACAATCATCATATAACATTAACTTACACTGTAACATATACATAAACATATGGAAAAGATGGTGTTGGATTAAAATAATTTATTAGAAACACAAGTATATTGCATCTCAAAATATCGGCAGTAACAATGTAGTAGTGATCACACATAGAGATAACCCAACTAGACATATCAAGGTATTCCCAAAATTCTATCAAAGTTGATCAAGTTATCTTAGGCTAGGTCTTTGTTTCTAACATTTTATACTACGTTCTTAATATCTAATCAAACGAGGCATGAAGCAAGGAAGTTACGTAATTCTACAAGACCCAATTTTAGCAATCTACCCCCGAGCATGATTAACCCTGGCACATACATATATGCTCGTCACCTCATATACGTATCACCCCCGCATGTAGAAAACAATGGAAAATAGGAGGAAAAATTCCCTCAACAAAATTAGGTAAAACACTTACCTCAATCTGGCTAACTTCACACTCAAATTTCTCCTTTCCTTTACAAATTCATCTCCGCTCCACAAAAAAAATCAGACCGACAATGACACCAAAACAAGATAATTGATGGATTCAAATCATTTGGTATAGATCATTGAACAGTTAAATTTTGTGGATGTTTTTTTTAAAACAAACACAACAACAAGAAAACTACAAAAAATGAGATTGGTGGGATTAAGGGAGATGGAACGGCAGAAAGGCAACAAAAGAGATTGTTTTTGATTTTTCCTTTTCGTGCATGTTTTCTGTCCAGCCCCTTGCGTGTGTTTTTGTTCTTCTTCTTTTTTTTAATGTCTTTTTGACTGTGTTTGACCCATTGGGAGATGCAGAATAGTGAAATCGTTGAAAATCAGAAAAACTAGAGAGATCGGCGGCGGCTTCCATGGTTAGAGAAAGGGGCTGCCGTCTTTTCTTTTCTTTTTCTTGGGGGGTTTTTGTTAGCTCTCATTAGGTTTTAGTTATGGAAATATTTTTTTTAACTCCTAATTATTATTCAAAATTACTACTTTGCTCATTAGCTTGTGTAATTGTAAATTAGGTCCACTATAGTATTTCGTCTCCTACATAAATATTATCTCCAACTATAAATATATCTTTATGAACCCACATATAAAATAGATAATTAATATTATTTTTATAAGAATAAAGAATTATAATTAAAGAATAACTTAAAAGTTCATTCTTAAAATACTGGGATATTACAGAAACTGGTCCAGGTGATCTCTAGAGGAAAGTATAGGCAAGAGAATATTCTGTTGTTGATCATCAGAACAAAACACCCGCCCAGATATCCATCTCGTCGCTGCTATAAAATTTTGGGGCACATAGGAATGCTATGATGAAAGTGTTGAATGAAGCATACGTACCCAACAATATCACCAGCGGAGAAATGGCCAACATGGTGGGACAAGTGTTGGAGAGCCATAAGATCACCTTTCACAAAGACGAGTTTCCACTTGAAGGATTGAGCCATAACAGGGCACTGCACATCATAGTGCAATGCAAGGATAAGTTCATTGGCAGGGTTTTGATAGACGGAGGGTTCAGCCTCAACATCTGTCCGCTGAAAACTTTGAAAAGTGTGGGCAAGGGTTTGCATGAAATACGAGCAGGAACTATGAACGTGAAGGCGTTATATGGGCCATAAAGAGCCACGATTAGGGAAACCAATTTATGTTTACAGATGGGTCCTACTTGGTTCGATGTCGAATTTCAGGTGCTAGACATATCCGCCTCTTACAATCTACTGTTGGGGCGACCTTGGATACATGCTGCTGGGGCTTTAGCATCCACTTTGCACCAAGCTTTGAAATTTGAATGGAATCATCAAGAGGTAATCATCCATGGATATGGGAGCAATCTCATTTACACCAATCAGACTGTTCCGGTCGTGGAGAATAGAAGGAAGTTGGGTGGAGAGACTTACCATCGCATTGATCATATTAACGTGGTCGAGAAGGATAAATGGTGGAGTAGAAAAATAGAGATCATATTGGCATGGACAGGGTATGAACCTGGTAAGGGTCTCGGTAAGAATCTCCAGGGTATTGCCAAACCAATATAGTTAAAACGTCACGGCACAACCTTTGACTTGGATATCAGTACACCTGGCACGAGTATCAGAATTGGTCACCACCATGGCGTGGTCCCTATTACCCTCTGAACAGCCAGTGCCGCATCTAAGTCAAACCTTTTATTAGGCCGATACAATATGGGGATCCGAGGAAGAAGAAGCTTTGGCTGGGCTAAGGGATTTGTTCTCAAAATATAAAGATATGGATTGTAGTGTGATAGTTGAGGAGGAGGAGGAAGAAGGCCTTACCATTCAAATGGTGGAAAGGGGAGCGTTTCTCAAAAACTGGACCGCTACACCATCAAGGGCCCGACAAGTCCCGGGGTAGCATGGCTGCTAACATCATTTATTTTGAAAACAAGTCTTCTTGAGCATTTTGTTTTAAAAAAATATTTTCAGTATTTCATTTCGAAAACATTGTTTGAGTTATTGAAAATCGCTTTGTTTGACATTTTAATATTTATCAATGGCTTGATGTTTTATTATAACTATCTTTCGTATCTTTTTCTCTACAGCAGTACTATTTCTTATCTTGATGAACCAATGACTATGACATGTAATGAGACAACGCAACATAAAGATAGTGACTCAGAAGAAGGAAAGTTGAGGAATTGCTGAAGTTTGGTCTTCTGCTGGTGTGGTCGCACCTGCGAGGGTATTAGCCGCAGGTGCGGATGGGATTGTGCAGATGCGGAGATGGGGCATGCCTGGGGTAAACGCAGGTGCGAAGGGAAATGCGCATCTATGAGCCCGCAGATGCGAGAAGGGCTCCGCAAATGCGGAGTAGTGAGGCGAAGGCTGGTTTCACAGAAGTGAAGAAAGCGCCGCAGAAGCGCGTCCACAGGTGCGGAATCTGGAGTGCAGGTGCGGGCCGTAGGGGTCTTAAGTGGCTTTCGCAGAAGCAGAGATTTGACCGCAGAAGTGGAGATTTGACCGCAGAAGCGGTTCCGCAAGTGCGAAAGGCCTTGGCAGAATGTTTATAAACAAGGGTTCGTGAATTAGGCTTCATTTCCACATTTTGAACTGGGGCTTAGGCGATTTTGGAGAGAAATTTCGAGGGGATTCTTGAGGTAAGCTTCTTGTACTCGTTTTTGATCAATAATCTTGATTCCCCATAGTTTTCCCCACCTAGATTGTGTGGTTTTGAGGTGAAATTTGGGAGTTTGAGGTTAAGGATTTGGAGAGTAATTTGGGGATTTGAGGGACCAAACGTGTTAGATTTTGATGAACTTAGTATGGGTAGACTCGCGAGTGAATGGGATTTTGAGTTTTGCAACTTTTGTCAGATTTTGAGATGTGGGCCTGGGGGCCGAGTTTGAGTGAATTTCGGCATTTGGCCTAAGGGTGTTAACCGGGTGGACCGGGCTGGGTAAAAAGTTAACCGCACGGGTTTGGAACCAGGCCGGTTACGGGTTGGTGCTTAATGGGTTTAACGGGTTCGGGTTCATCCGGGTAAAAATTGAACCGTAAGGGTTACAGGTCAACCGGGCCGGGCCGGGTTAACAATAAAATAATTTTTTTTGTACAACTATTGTAATTTATATTAATATAAAGTAAAAAGATAAAGAATACAATGAATATGGAAAAAATGACACTTATAAATTGCAAGTGCAACATTTATTTCAAATTTCAAAATTCATTTCAAAGTTACAAAGTGAAAGGTTTACATTTGACAACAAGTAAATTAAGTAATTAACAAAAAAATAGTAAATTCAAAGGTTTTGCATTTCCCTTGTAAGTTCTTCATAATCAATATCAACTGATTGTCCTTCTTCTGGAGTGTTAAATTCAGATGGGTTACCATGTGTTAATATTTCTCCAAGTTCCTCGTTTTATGGGCTATCAACATCTTCACTTCCTTGATTTCTTCGTTCCGATCTAATCCAATCTCTGAAACATACTAAAACTTCCAAAGCATTGCTTAATAATGAGTGACGGGTGTCTCCTAGTTGTTGTCTTGCTTAACTAAATGCACTCTCTGATGCAACAATTGAAATTGTCACATTCAGCACGTCCCGAGCCATAGCGGAAAGAACAAGAAATTGCTTTTTATTCTCACGCCACCATCCCAACGCTGAAAATTCCTTTGTGCGAATCTCCTTTTGCTTCTGCAAGTAGAATTGAAGTTCATCAATATTCCTGCTACTGGTTTGAGTGGTAGCAAATGTAGAAAAAATATTAAAACTATCAACAATTTCATCAACATATAAAGTAGCAAACCTTGAAGAAGTGGTACAATGCATAGTGGGATTAATATTGGCTACATTACAAAGTTTGCATTTAACTCTATTAGTACCTACTATTTCGTCAAAAAATTTCCAAACCTTACTTCTTTTTCTACGATTAGTTTTCGGGGCCACAGGTGGTCTACTACTAGTACCACGACCACCACCCCTGGTAGCAGCTCCAACACTACTAGGTGTAAGTGTCATCTTCCATTTCTAATTAATTATCTTCTATTTTGAAATCTTCTTGTAATTGTTCATAATCTATATTAATATTAGGCGATGTTTCAGAAACATGTGTAGAGAGTGGGGTATTGCTACCAGATGCTGAAGAACTACCTCTTTTTCTATTTTCCCGATTAGCAAATTTTTTACAAGCTCTTTTTGCAGCATTAAACATATTGTAAGAAATTAAGTACTAGCAAAATTTAAATATGCAAATAAAATAGTAAATAAGAGAAAGAGTTGGAGGGAGTGCATCGAATTCGGCAATAAATTGAGCACTTGATGATTACGCAACTCCAATGTTACCACGAAGAAACGTCAATTGTTCCAATTTTGAAGTTCAATTGTTCAAACCTCAAAATCCAAATGATAAAATAAATACTACGATAAATTAAATTCCAAAAAGAAAAAGAGCCAAATAGTTCATTTCAATTTAGAAGAAGAATTGAAGATTGGAGAATGAGAGAATATGAGAATTGAGATTGAGAAATGAGAGATGAGTGAAGAAATGAAGGAGGGGGGGGGGGGGGGGGGTTTTTAAAGTTTTAAAAAAGGTTAAATTTAAAATTTTAAAAAGGGTTAGTTTTTTNGTGTATTTATAGTTTTACAAAAGGTTAAATTTATAAGTTAAAAAAGTGTTAATTTTTTTTTATAAAGGCCCAAAAATGGCCATTTGTGCAAATCAGTTGTTGAGAAATGGCTCCCTTGGTAGGTGATCGTTGCCAACGGTCCAGTAGGCCCCAAACAATTTTTAAACCAAAATTAAACTAACCATTAAAACTGGTCCGGTCCGGGCCGATTTAACCGGTAAGTGCACTATTCACTTTGACCGAGTTTTACCTGTCCGGGTAACCAGTACAAATAAAGTGAACGTCCCAACCCCCTCTACCCCTTCTACCCAGCCCACCCGACCCTCTTTGTACCGGGTCGGTCTGGCTCCGGTTTCAATCGGTCTGGGCCGGTCTGAAAACGGGTTGACCCGACCCGTTTGACACCCTTAATTTGGCCTATAATTTTGTATTTTCCTTGTGGGATTCATTCCTATAGCTCATATTGATCGTATTTTATTGCTTGTGGCTAGATTCGGGTCATTTGGAGTCCAGTTTGAGTGGAAAGGGCATTCTAGAGTAGGATTTCTACGCTGTTGAGGTAAGTAATAGTTTTAAATCTGGTCTTGAGGGTATGAAACCCGGAGTTTGGTATAATGAGACTGTTTGGAGGTGACACCCATGCTAGGTGACGGGAGTGTGGGTGTACGCTGTGAGGGATTGATACTTGGTCCGTTCCGGGAGACTGTGAAGTCTAATAGACTTTATTTGTGTTTATATGTATTCCTGTATGCTAGAACTTGACTGTCTTTCATGATAGAAATCACGCTTAGGCTATATACCTGCTCATGGTAGTTATACTCACTCATAGTGATTCTTGTACATGTTTACCACAGTCTCTGTTATTTTCCCTGATGATATATTGTAACACTTGATTTGGGTTGCTTTCCCTTTGTTTATTAAGAGCTATGATACTAGAGGGGTTCATGATCGAGTGAGGCCGAGGGCCTGTTTGTGAGGTATTGTACCTTAGCACGTGAGTTTTTCGTGCGGATTCTGATGTGATATGGTGGCACGTGAGTTGTCCGTGTGGGCCTTGATATGATATTGTAGCACGTGAGTTATCCGTGCAGATTATAGCGCTTGGGCTGTAGGAGCCCCTCCGGAGTCTGAACACCCCCAATGAGCGCATGTACCTATTAAGCATGTGCATTGAGGGCTGAGAGTTGAGTGTCGAGTTATTGAGGGTTTGAGTGACAATGCCTGTGAGGTTTCATCTATTTCACTTTGTTGTTGCATTTAGCTAATATTTGTCTTGCTGGAATTGGTAATTATGCAACTGATCTTTTACTCATGTTTACTCTTAACTGTTAAAATTATCAACTGAATCGTTCTGTATAGATCGTCACTACTTCTCAATTCCATATTTATTGTTGTTACTTGCTGAGTCAGTTGTACTCATACTACACCCTGCACGACATGTGCAAATCCAGGTGTGTCTGAGCACGGAGACTGTTGAGTCCAAGCCTGTTTAAGTTTCGGAGACTGCAAGGCAGCAACCAGCGTCCGCATGACCTTGTTACTCCTTCCACATTTCTTTTCAATTTGTATTGATATTTAGACATTGGCTGTAATAGCTTTAAATACTTAGACGCCCATGACTTGGTGACACCCTGATGTTTGGGGCTCATTCCCACACTTTGTTTCAAATTTGAGTTTAATTTTGATTCTATGAAAAATTCATGATATGGAAAGCTTTACTTTAAAAGTATTTTTGGGAAGGTCGTCTTGCCTTGTACCCCCGATAGGCGCCATCACGACATGTTAGGTTTTGGGTGGTGATAGAAATGAAGATAAAATCACAAAATACAGTAATTCTGGGGGAAAAGCTTCTGGGCACAACAATACTGAAACCAAGGAACAAGAAAGTAAAATTATGTAAAGCTTTTAATCGATTATAGAGTAAGGTTGCCAGAAAAATCGTTTCCTTTACAGTGACAACAAAGCTCACAATTTATAGCTACGTCTAGGGAACAAGGTCCTAGGATCATGCCCTTATTTAATGTCAATTATGAGGGCCATTGATGAAGGTGTAACGGTTAGCATAAATGACAAATTCTCTGTAACGGGAAAGGCACTAAATGCTATGAAATATTCTCCATTAAATGCTACCCTGAGGTATTTGTTACATCTTTACGATTGTCATTCTTTCCGGCGACAAAAGGGATAATTGCCTTCGGTTCTAACTATCCCCGACATAAGTTCCACATGTATTCTCTTAAGTGGCCACTTAGCGTAGCGTATTTTACCATATACAAATAGTCCCCATGCTTTCTAGTGACATAACTTTGTGTCACCGGGAAGTACGTAGAAACACTTTTTTTGGAGGGAACTACTATGATTCCTTCTGAAAAGCTTCTGACGATTGATTAGACGCACGTCTCTTTGCATTTAATGCTCCGAACACGCGTCATCCCACGATTCAACATAGATTTTTCCGGTTATCGAGGTAACCATGGCCCGAATTTAGCCGCCTAAACCTTTACTTATACGCATCAACCTTCTTCACTCATACTCCATGACTCTCTACATTCACTAAAACTCTCTTTATTGTTCTTCAACTTTTCTTTAACTTCCTTCAACGAAAAAGCTTTTCCTTCATCCATAACATATAATGGCTTCTTTTTCAAAGAACACCAACTCTTCAAAGAGCAAGAGCATATCCGAGGATGCTGCTACTCCAACAGCGGGAACCATCATCCCTAGAAGTCTTGTTACAACAAAAGACTTCGAAGAGAAATTCCCTTCAGCCAACCCTGACACGTGGGCTGTTGGAAAATACCCTTCTTCCATCTGTCCTTCCAGTATTTCTCTTGTGAAGAAAGATTGTCGGTGCCAAGATTTGGATGTTGTTTCTCCTGATTTAACAGAGCGAGTAACCCTAACCAAGGGGGGTTTTACATACTTTTACATGTATCCCTTTACTTTGGGTGTGTTTTCTTTTAGTGGAGAGCTTGACTCCGTTATCGCGAAGTTCTGCCTCCGCTACCAGGTGTGTTTGGCACAAGTAAGTCCTTTCTGTGTGGAGGATGATTGCTTGCCTTCGACATTTGTGCCAAGAGAGGGGAGATGAGTTATCCTTAGCTCATGTGATGAATCTCTATTCCCCCAAAGTCTTCCACGGGGGAATGATAAACTTCAGCACAATGCTCTACTATCTAGCATGGATGACGACAACGACCGTGGGTGGATGAAACGGTTCGTTGTAGTTTCCACCAATGATGTAATTCCGACAACGCCTTCATCCTTTCCAGAATCATGGAACTGTACTCGTATGTTTCTTTCTTAATATCTCTTTTATTAGAAATTCCTTCAAATCCGTACCGATCCTCCTCTTTTCGCCTATTTCAACAAATCGACGGGTTCCACCTAGGGTTAAAGGCTTGGCCCAGTGGGTCCAGAAAATCTTGGACGTTACCACGCCCGAAACCCGCACATGAAAAGAACTGGTCCTCAAATACGGGTGGAAGGCCAAAAATCATGGTAACATAAACTCGTCTCGTATTTTGCGTTTTAGGCAAGCAAATTGATTGATCCTTTCTCCATTTTTTTAAATCAGGTCTACCTGCGAGCATGATTGTCGTCCCCGAGGAGACTGCACAACCCAAATTTCCCTCCGTAGGATATCATGACTGCACCTAGTCTCTAAGACTAGGTAAGCCTAACACTTACTGAATTAAAGACATAATTTAACTAGAACAACTACGAAGTATGAAACTAAAATTTCAATAGTAAAACCAATGATCCTAAGTGAAATACAATACCCCAAAAATCGGTAGTACAAGTCGTAAGCTCTACTGAGTTTGTTAGAAAATCCCTAAATACAACTATTCGAAATATAATTAAAAAGTACAATTACAATATCAGACGGTGACTCTGAGGCTTGCGAACGCGGCGACGGGTTTACCTTGAGTCTCCCCAGCAATGCTCGACCAACTAGCTAATAATCAACAATATCCGAGACACCTGGATCTTCACAAAAATGTGCAGAAGCATAGTATGAGCACACCACAACGGTACCCAGTAAGTATCAAGACTAACCTCGGGGGAGTAGTGACAAAGAACAGTCAAGAAACCCACTGGACTAAACAGCCTGAACAAGTATAAATGTAGAGATAACAAGGAACAATATTAATACAAAGCTAGGCATGATGACGATAGTGATATAATGTTTGTAATAGGGACTAAAAGCAACAACTAGCAGCGATACACAATAGGTAATAACACTGTAGAGTAAGCTGAACATAGTTAAAATCTGGTGAAACCAAATAAAGGAAAACAAGTGACAACTCAATAGGAACAACCGCTTACACGTGAGGTTTATCCAAGAATTTCCACGAGGTACCAAACCTCAAAATCACAAATTACAGCTCCCAATTTGTGAACCCTAGTCACTTGGCATCTTGTGCCCACAGTTCAATTCATAACAGCACGAACGACTCACGTTCCAAGGGAGTGAAAATATCTAATATCTGCACGGACCATTCACGTGCCAACAATAATAATGGCTCATGGTTGCACGGACAACTCATGTGCCAACGAGATAACTCTCACACATAAGGCAAGTACATAGGAGTACATGTAAATGGTCAAAACATCAGGATTCATATTTTAGACAGATATGGGTGATTTATTTACGTGTATACTTGTGCAAGTGTTCTACCACAATTCAAGTTAACAAGTAAGAGTAGAGACAATTAATGGCATATAAGAAACGATCACCACAAAATGTACAGTGTAATAAAGACAATAATGAAATTGAAACCACGAATAGTACAACAAGATTAGCTACGCAGAACTAAGCAAATAATGCATCACAAAGAAAGAAAATTAATGGTAGTCTAAGGAAAATACAACAATCAAAGACAAGTACAAAAGAATGGGGAAATATCAACAAGAGTCACTAACGAGGTACCGCCTCGTAGTCTCAAATCACAAAATGAATCACAATATATCCTTATATCGCCGCGGGAACCTTTACACTTAGTTTTGAAAATCATTTTTCCCGAAATAGCACCCCGCATTTTAGCCCACCTTATCACACCGCATAGCTTCTAGTAGTTCCCCTACTAGCCACGTGTATCAAGCCCACCTTATCTCACCGCATGCATTTCAACACCCAAATCTTATACCACCGCATGCATATCAATAATAATTACAGCACGGCAGAAATCTCTTGCAAACATCATAACAACATCATGGCAGAAACCTCATGCAAACACCATAACAATCATCTCAACAATAACACGTGTGCCAAAATATAACAATCCAACAAAATGGCTTTCACAATATGTGCCCATATGCCACAACATTTCCTCAAAACAGTTTCAATATCACAACCAGCATAGCCCTCGGCTCAACAACACTGAATACAATAGCAACAACAACAATTAAACGAGGATACGACAAGTAAACCAACTCAGGAACTTCATAACACAAAGAAACGGTAAAACGAGCTCACAAAGAAAAACACAACAGGGAAGAATGGTCTCCTCAAGAATGGCTCAACAAGGTAGAGATAATGTGTAGCAATGATTCCACAAAAATACAATTTGACGATAAGAGAGATAACATGAATCAATGATTCCAAATAAGGATAAGTCAACAATGAAAAGGGTTAACAAAACATCATTTAAGGTTGAGTAATTACCGAAGTGATACAACAAATTCAATTAAGGAAAAGCAATTACGGAAAAGATAGTAATAATTTCAACTAAGGATAAGCAATTACGGAAAGGATAGCATGGCAATAAAAGAGGCAACGACTTCAGTTAAGGCACATAAGAGTATAACCGGCAATAAGGGTAGAACATGAAGCAGTTAATTTCAAATAAGACACATAAAAGTGAATTTAGTAAATGGGGGATTTAACATGACAAAATAACTTCATATCTAATGAACATAAGAACATAAGAGTCCTAAACAGTCTAATTCCCACAAATAAGCCCGAGCATGTATGTCACCTCGCGTACACGACCTTCACATGACACAATTAGCACAAAGGACTCAAATCCTAAGGGGTAGTTCCCCCATACAAACTTAAGCAAGATACTTACCTCAAATAAGCTAGACTGATACTCTAAAATGACCTTCTCGGGTGAAACTCCGGACGGCTCAAATCTAGCCAAAATAATTAAAATCATAAATAAAACTCATAGGAAACAATTCCGAATAATAAAGCTGCAATTGTTAACAAAAACTAAAAAGTCAACCCCCGGCCCGCACCTCGGAACCCGATAAAATTTACAAAACCCAAATACCCATTCTGATACGAGTTCAACCATACCGAAATTATCAATTCCTGATATCAATTTGTCCTTCAAATCACCATTTTAAACTTTTGAAAGATTCTACAAATTTTCCCAAACTTCCAACTTAATTCTCTAATTTAATGATGAAAACAGAGATAAAACCACGAAATAAAATCAAACCGGGTAAAGATTACTTACCCCCAAAACCCACGTGAAGAACCCCTCAAATATCACTCAAATCCGAGGCCTCTTGCTCAAAAGATGAAAAATGGACAAAACCCACAATTTTGGAAAATATATTCTACTGCCTAGGTAACATGCATCACGATCGCGGAAATTCGTATGCAAATCGCAAAGAAGGAATCATCATCTACCAAGAGAAACACTACGCCATCGCGAACAAAGGAACGAGATCGATACGGTGAAATATCACTTCCCAAAGAAAAGCACTACTCGATCGCAGAAAGAAGAGTGCGAACGCGGTTCACCATAGCCTCAAAGTACGCGATAGTGGTCCTATCCATGGAAAAGTGAAGAAGAAAATGTGCCAAGTCAACAAATACACTACACGATTGCGGCTAACACTACGCGATCGCGAAGGAGGTTATCAAACATCAATTATCAGCAACTCCAAACAAGGGGAATTTGACCCGTAACCCATCTGAAACACACCTGGGGCCCCTGTGACCCCGTCGAAATATACCAACAAGTTCCATAACATAACACGGACCCGATCGAGGTCTCAAATAATATCAAACAACGTCGAAACTACGAATCGCACCTCGAATCAAACTTATGAACTTTCAAATCTTCCAACTTCCAAAACGCGTGCCGAAACATATCAAATCAACCCGGAATGACGTCGAATTTTGCATGCAAGCCCCAAATGACATAACAGAGCTAATCCAACTCTCAGTATCGCGATTTGAGCTTGATATTAACAAAATCAACTCACGGTCAAATATCTTAACCTTTCAAAACTTCAACTTTCCATTTTTTGCTAAAATGCATCAAATTACCCTACGGACCTTCAAATCCAAATCCGCACACACGCCTAAGTCTAAAATCACCATTAGGAGTCATATACACAATATCCAATTTCTGGTCAACTCTTATCGCTTAAGCTTCTAAAACAAGATTCATTCTTCCAAATTGATCCTGAATCACCCGAAAACTGAACTCGACCACACAAGCAAGTCATATCATATAATATGAAGCTGCTTGAGATCTTAAGCCGCCGAACGAGATGTTACTTCTAAAAATGACTGGTCGGATCATTACAAAGACATTTTTTATGATCCCGCTGATACGATGAGGCTGCTTCAGAAGGCGCTTACTCGAACATGTTTCTATCGGACTGCTTCGAGTATAATTTTTTCTTCACGGAATCTCTGGAAGGAGGACAAGAAACCAAAAATAAGAAGCTCCTCCGCAGTCGAGGAAAAGAATAAGAGGGTGAAGACTGTTGCCCCCGAGTCGTCTCTGGAAGTTGTGGTGACTAGACCACCTCCTGGGCCGGTCATAGAAACCGTGATGATCAACGATGATGGAGAAGCTAGTGATGGGGAATATTCTCTTCATAGAAGGCAACGATCCTCATCAACTCAACAGAATGCTTAACCTGTTGAGTTAGTTACACCAACCGAGGATGATGTCTCGGCACTTTCCCGTTTCGGGTTCTAGTCATTGTGCCTGGTATTGCGGGGCTGAGTCCTCGGTCCCTGCACCTGCGGTTTTCGAGAAACCAACAACTAGCACTATGTTTGGCGCGACTGTTTCTCATCTTTCATCGCCATAAGCTTCATCTCCTTCTTCACCGTATCTTCCATCAGCAACTGCTATATCATCTCCACCTGCTGCATATTTTGGAGAAGAGGATGTTCCTCTTCCCCAGTCCCCAGTTCATGGGAATTTGGGGGAAAATTATGCTACCCCCTTTGAAGATCTGCAAAGAAGGAGGAACTTTACTCTCTCGTTCTGCACCAAATGCAACTTTCTATCCTGGACGGGGGAACTAGCTAATTACCTTATGCCTTTGGATTTAGAGAAAGACTGGGAAAAAAATACAAGCTCTCTTGGGAGAATGCTTGTTGAACAACGCCATGCACAATGCCATAGAGGTACATTCTTTACTTCCTTTGTTATTTATTCTATTTTTTCCTAAAAATATCCTGAGATTGCCTTTCTTGATTTGTAGGCTAACTTTCTTGCTTTAGAAGGCTTCCAAAGGTTGATTCGGGAAAAAGGAAGAACTTACCTCCGCACGAGATCAACTTTTGGCCTAGCGGGAGAAAACTACCGCTTGCCTCTCAGAATTGGATGCCAAAGTTGATGAGGTTGTTGTATTGGAGACTCGTTTGCAGCAAAGCGAGCAAGAAGTGGTAACCCTTAGCCAAGTGGTTGGCCTGCTAAGGGTAAAGTTTGACGAAGCCAAGGGCAAATGAGCTGAAGTACATAATGTCGTTCTTGCTGCAACCGACCACGAAGATGCCTCCGCTGAAGGATTGACCAACTTGGAGAAGTATAAGAAGACTATTGAGCATAATAGGCTCTTTAGTTCAACTATCCGTCACCTTGATGCTAGTCTTAGATCTATTATATCCGCCCGGGAAAACCTTTCTACCGAGGTAACCCAACTCAAAGAAGAACTTCAACTCCGAGCATCTTCGTTGTTGAGAAAACTTACGTTATGTACAACATGAGGAGAAAAACCTTGGAAGAGACCAAAGTTGTTATCATTGACTTTGATTTTGAAATTGCTAAGGCCCCTGAGCTTGAGTTAGTTGCTAAAATTGGTCTCCCGGCAGAGCCCGATGCTTTCGATTTTTCTGGTTCCAATTTTGAAACTTTGAGAATTGAAGAGGAAATGGAAGGCGAAGATGTTGAAGGCCAAACTAATGAAGGCCAATATGTTGAGCCATCGGCGGATCTACCCACTTCCCCTGGGGGCGCAAACACTTCTCTTCCTCTAGGTTCCAGAGATGCAGCAGTTTAGCTTTTCATTTTCTCCAACTTTTGTATCTGTGCCACTTTGGCACATTATTGTAAATAAAGACATCTTTTTTCTCAAGAATCGTTTGAGTCTTTCTTTCGTTTAAACGTTTATGCAAGTTTTGCACTCTCTTTCTTCTTTTACCTAAGTGTTTTGCACAAGTTTTACTGTTTGTGTCCTATTACGTAAAGCCTTGGGTGTAGTTTTCTTTGAAAGCAATTTGATACCGCGCATAAGTTCTTCCGAAATCAACCCTTTAACGTGAGGGTTTTCATAAAAGAGGGCCCTCTTATGTTTACGGTGCTCTCGAAGAGGACGTCTCATGTTCATTACGACACTAGTATTTGAAGTACTTGTTTAACTTTCAAATAATAAAATTAATTCATCAATCAGGAAAGAAACAAGATGGAAAATAAAAGGACTTTATTTTGTTCCTTCCCTTTTCAAAAAGTACATACGTATTCGTTATGTTAAAGAGAAATTGTCATTTCTTGTGGCTAATTCATACAACTTATTTTTACGGGGCTGGCTGCGGAGTCCCAGGTCCCGATGACACAATTATGTTCCCGATTTTTGTGCTCCGATCGACGTGGCAGACATTGTTGCTGCATTCTCATATCATCCCCCCCCCCACTGTTCAAATGCGAAGAATGCGAATTGGAACACTGGGAATCTTGCACCTTTGAGGATCCTACTAATGAATGCTAGACAATATTCTGCCCAGTGACAAACTTTGCTTCCCCTTAGGAATTTACGTTATCGAGCAAAAGACAATCTAACAATCCTATAGTGGTTTGCACTTGTGAACGGTCGGGTAACCTTTGCTTGATAGCAAACTTATTTTTTCGGTGGGAATTTTGCTATCGAGCCAAAGATTATCTAACTGCCTCGGAGTGGTTCTTCTCTTAAGTGACTTGCAATTAAAGGTCTTATTGTTTTCATTGAAACTTTCTTTGTAGTATGATTTTCGTTGTTGCCTCGCTAAAAGCCTTGCCAGAAAAATCCAATTGGGACATAAACTGGACGAAGGGGAAAATAGTGCAGCACATACTTTCAGTACTGACAATGTCTGTCATCAATAATATCTCTTGAGGTGTGACACATTCCAATTGCTTGGTAACTTTTCTCCATTCTGATTCTATAACTCATACGAACCTTTCCAGACAGTTGAAACCCGATAGGGGCCTTCCCAGGTTGGGTGTAGCTTCCCTACGTTGAGTTCCCGGGTGTTTTGAGTTACTCCTTAAAACCAAATCTCCCACTTTAAAATAATGAAGGTTGGCTCTTAGATTTTAATATCTTTCCATTCTCTACTTTTGTGCGGCCATCCTTATATATGCCAAGTCCCTACGCTCATCGAGTAAATCATGGTTGACCAACATTGGTTCGTTGTTGCTTGTTCGCTTGCCTGGAAGTACTTAAGGTAGGATCCCCTACTTCCACTGGAATTAAGGCTTTTGCTCCATACACATGGGAAAAAGTTGTTTCCCCCGTACTTGATTTAGTCGTCGTTCGGTATGCCCACAAACCTCTGGGTAGTTCCTCAGGCCATTTACCTTTAGCCTCTTCCCACCTTTTCTTGAGGTTTTGTATATTCACTTTGTTCGTTGACTCCGCCTGACCATTTGCACTCGAATGATAAGGTGAAGATGTGATCCTTTTTATTTTCAAATCTTCAAGGAACTTTGTGATCTTTGTGTCAAAAAATTGTGGACTATTATCGTATGCTATCTCTTTTGATATTCCGTACCTGCAGATTATGTTTTCCCACAAGAGATCTACCACTTCACGTTCGCCTATCTTCTGATAAGGACCTGCTTCCACCCACTTAAAAAAATAGTCAGTTAAAATCAAAAGAAATCTTACCTTACCAGGAGCCGACGGTAGTGGTCCGACGATGTCGATCCCCCATTTCATGAACGACCATGGAGATAGAACTGAATGTAGTGGCTCTGCCAGTTGATGTACCAGAGGTGTGTAGCGTTGGCACCTATCGCATGTTTGTATGAAATATTTGGCGTCTTGTCCCTTACCAGTTTTAGCATTAAAGAATCTACGCCCGAATGGTTTCCGCATATCTCTTTGTGGACTTCCCGCAAAACATAATTAGCTTTGGATGCTCCCAAACATCGGGCCAACAATCCTTGGAAGGATTTTCTATACAATTGGCTTCCTTTGAAGATATACCATGTTTCTTTTGCCACGCAACTCCCGGGATGCATTGGAATCTTTGGGAAATTTCTCGTGCTCGAGATAATCGATGATCTCATTCCTCCAATACCAGACCAAATTAGTCATATTTACCTCATAGTAGCTGGTCGCATCCAGGATTGATTACATCAGTTGTACTACCACCACAGACACTGATCCCTTCATTTTCATTGATGAACCTAGGTTAGCAAGTGCATCTACTTCTACATTTTCTTCCCTCGGAATATGAGTAATCGAACACTCCCAAAATCGAGCCATCATAGCCTACACCTTCACCACGTATTGTGGCGTGTGCTCCTTTTTGGTTTTGAAGATCACGCATACCTGATTTACCACCAGCTGTGAGTCGCATTTTATTTCTATGACCTTGAAATTTAGTCCCCGGGCCAGTTCAAGTCCTTCAATCAAATCCTCATACTCTGCTTCATTGTTAGTTAAAGGGACCGTTCTGATGGCTTGCCTTAGGGTTTCTCCGGAAGGCATGGTTAATACTATGCTAAGCCCGGACCTTTATACGTTGGAGGCTCCGTCCATAAATAAGTTCCAAACTCCCGATGTCAATTCTAACACCATTACTGCCTCTTTGGTTGATAGAGGAAGCAATCCCGGACTGAAATCGACCACAAAGTCAGCCAAGACTTGTGAATTAACTGAAATCCTTGGTTTATATTCTATGTTGAATTCACTCATTATGACGGCCCACTTGGCCAACCTACCCGATAGTTTGGGTTTGTGAAGGATATTTCTCAGGGGAAATGTGGTCAAAACAGCTATTGAATGACGCTGGAAGTAGGGCCTCATCTTCCGAGCGGCGACAACGAGAGATAAGGCCAACTTCTCCAAATGCGGGTAGCGAGTTTCTGCTCTAGTTAAAATTTTGCTAACGTAATAAGTGGGAGATTATGTACCTTCGTTCTCACGGACTAAAACTGCACTTACCGCTACTTCCGAGACTGTGAGGTAGACCAACAGTGTTTCACCTTCCTTTGGTTTTGAAAGTAACAGAGGGCTTGACAAGTACCTTTCAAATCTCTCAAATCTTGCTACCATTCCGAGGTCTACTAAAAGTTGTTTTTCTTTTTGAGAAGTGCGAAGAAACAATGGAATTTCTTTGATGACCAGGAAATGAACCTGCTCAAAGCGGCCAATATCCCCATGAGCCTTTGGACTTCTTTCACGCTTGACAACTGGTCCGGGATGTCTTCGATGGCCTTGATCTTATCAGGGTTTACCTCAATCCATTTTGTGATACCAAAAATCCTAGGAACTTGCCGAAGCTGACCCCGAACGCGCACTTCTCGGGGTTAAGCTTCATGTTATGCTTATTTAGGATGTTAAAAGTTTCTTACTGATGCTTAAGGTGGTCACCTGCTTTAAAAGACTTAACGAGCATATCGTCTATATAAACTTCCATAGTTTTCCCTATTTGTTTTTCAAACAAAGTATACATATTTGTATGTATATCGCCTTATATTTTACTTTTGTTTCGTGGATTTGGGATGTTAAACTTGTTGATTAATACTAACTTGAGGTGTTTTTATATGTAGTAATGATTCGGGAGCAATCGGGGGCAAAATGTGTGAAATTAGAGACTAAACAGACGAAAACAGGAAATTTGGGTAGTGTAGCGCCACAGGCAGCGCCCTGAGCTACCTGTGGCACTGGAAACAGTGTACTCTAAACAGGCAGCTCCGTGGAGAGTGCCAGGCGTTGAGCAGGGCACCAGTGACGGATGTTTTTCCTTCTTCATTCGGGACACGGTTATTTCAACCCTAGACCTACCCAACACGTATAAAAGCAAGACTAAACTTATTTGTGAAGGGGGTGACGCCACTTTTGATGGAGAATACACATGAGAAAATTTGTTTGATTACATCATGAGTGGCTAAAAACCCACTGTTCTGGGGTTGTGATTTAGCCATGAATATTGTTGTTTAACGTTAGCTTAACCTTGATTATAATTCACTAATATATGGTTGTTTCTTCAATTCTGTTATTAATTGCTTAATTGTCTGGCCAGCAGTTGTGTTCTATTTACTATCTACACTATGCTTGGGAAAGTCGTGTATAAATTAGANGGGGGGGGGGGGGGGGGTTGATTTGTGGTTAGGATAGGGATATATCTAGTCACCGTGCTAAATTAAATATCGTTGTCACTCCCCCTTTTCCTCGTGAAATCGGGTTTCGACATTTTTAGGACAACTTCTTTTTGAGAGGGTAAGGAATTGGATTTGAGAGAGTCGCCACCTAACGGATTAAGGTGTGTTAGCACCTAGAGAAAATAACTCATATAACCAGTTTACATCATCAGAGATCGGGTAAGGTCTCAAATTACCTTGAGGGGAAGGTGTTAGGCACCTCTCGAGGTCTACAACGGTGGGTCCCGACCGAACTTCAATTAAGCGAATTAGTCTAAGCAATTTGGACAAATAAAATACTCAATTTTTGTTTAAAACAGTAATTGGGGGGGGGGGGGGGGGGG
>ML293345.1:2639-14601 GCA_005239495.1 Nicotiana undulata | reverse complement strand
ATTCCAATTCAGGTCGTGATGGCGCCCAACACCGGAGTTAGGCAAGCCAACACTAGTTTGCTAACGAAATTACTTAAATTAATGAGATGTTTAAATATTTGTCCAGTTTTAATTTAAGAAGTTCTTTAATGAAAGTGAGGAAGTGAGGCAAATTGATTTAAAGTAACTCAAAAATCGTTTGCCAGCATAAACCGAGTAGCAAAATACTAGCGAGTCAACTACGTGTGCCAAGACCTAGTGTCACAAGTCCATAGGCGATTAGTGGAATATAAAAATAGACAAAATGAATGTACAACTGTCTGAAAGGGGTAGACAGAAATATCCCAAAAATAATAGAAACTCCACAGTGCTGCTGAGGAACGCAAGGAAGAGCAGCTCACCGTGTAGTCGGGTCCAGATAGTACTCTCAATGACGGACACCGGAATAGTGACCAGGTGCAACAGCCTCAGAACCTGTACAATTAAGTAGAGAAGCCTAGCATGAGTACATATAAACAAATATGTACCCAGTGAGTATCCCGTCTAAACTCGAAGAAGTAGTGACGAGAGGTAGATGTGTTACTCACTAGGGTCGTTATCGATAATATGATTTAATAAATTTAGACAGGATTAACATTTATGGAAAACAAGTAGACATGGAGTATCAGTATATAAAGATAACGATCTACCTGCAAGTGCCAAGTAACAATACTTAATAAAATCACAAATTTCCTTTCCCACAGAACAATTAGATTGGTAAGAGTAATAATAAGACTCTCAATCAAACACATAGCATATAATATGCCGAGGCGTACGGCCGAAGAGACGCAAAATTTAAATGTGCACTGCTGAGGGTCGAGCGGCACGAACCAAAGATGCATCTGTTACTCCACTCGCAAATCGATCATGCGACGCGGTTGACATAAATATAAGGCTACCCCGCTCACGAATCATACATGCGTGCTCGTAGACATACACAGAGTTATCAGGAAATTCGGGAATTTATCATGGTTTATATTTGAAATCAGGTATTTAAGCACTTAAACTTAAACATAACTTCCTAATATCCTCATATCAATTTCAAGATAATAAGCAACTAGAAACACATGTAAAGGTACAGGTAAGGCACATAAAGGCATGCTTGTGAAATCCTAAATTCTACCCGACATAACATAGTAGTAGCTACGCACGGACTCTCGTCACTTTGCGCGTGCGTAGCCCCCGCAAATAAGGATAATTCAATCATTTACATTTACCTATGGGGACAATTCCCTCTTACAAGGTTGGAAAGGAGACTCACCTCGCGTAGAAATCTACTTCCCGGGTCAAGAACACGCCCGAAACTCCAAACTTTATACCCGAGGACTCGAAACTAGTCAAATGATATATAAATATGTCAATGCATGCTCAAAGTATGGAAATTCTCCTACTTATTTAGTAAATTCACTATTCTTGAAGAAATTCCAAAACACACCCCCGGGCCCACATGCTCGGATTTCGGAAATTTTCGAAGATAACACTCAGCCATAGCCTAAGGATCATTAATATATAGTTTTTGTCTGATTTCATGGTAGATAAGTGGTGAAATTCCCTAAAGTTCATCAACCCTAGGTTTTCACTCTAACCCCTTTGATTTCCACTAATTAGATGTTAATCTACCTAAGTTTTGATGTAATAAACCAACATTTAAATGGAAATTACTTACCTCTTAGTAGCTAGGTCGAATATCCTTTTGAAAGCCCTCAAAATCACCAATAGAGGAGAAGAAATGGTGAAAAATGGTTATGTCCCGTATTAAATGAGCTCACTGCCTTTAGTGATCTCGAACCTGCGGCTCGAGGACCGCACCTGTGGTCTCGCACCTGCGAGCCAAAGGTTGCACCTGCGGAAGTGGCCTAGGAGGCCTGGGGCCGCACCTGCGGAGGAAGTCCCGCACCAGCGGGTCCGCGCCTGCGGAAGGAGGTCCTAACCTGTGGTTTGGACCAGCTCCCCTGGGGGTCGCACCTGCGGAGCCTTGACCGCAGGGGCGGTCTCGCACCTGCGACCTGGGCAACCGCACCTGCGGTCACACCAGATCTGGTGCACCAGCAAGCTGCTGGTTTTTGGCTCCGTTTGATGTCCGGGAGGCACCTGGGCCCACCCGAGCCCCCGTGCAATTATACCAACAAGTTCTAAATCATATTACGGACTCACTCGAGCCTTCGGAACACCCAAAACAACGCTAAAACTCAAAATCACCCGTCAAAACCCCTAGAATCAAACTTAAGAATTTCTAAGTTCTTGAATTCGGTTTCAATGCGCCGAACTGGCCTATACTACTTGGAATGACACCAAATTTTGCAAGCAAGTTATAAATGAAATAATGGAACTATTCCTGGTCTCGGAATTCCGTTCGGACCTCGATAACACAAAAACACGTCGCAAACCAAATTATGAACTTAAGGAAACTCTATTTCGCTATTTGGTGTCGAAACGCTCCCGGGTCATCCAAACCCCATTCCGGACATACGTACAAGTCTGAAATCATCATACGAAGCTATTGGAACCATCGGAACTCGATTCTGAGGTCGTTTACTCAAAACGTTGACCGAAGTCAATTTTGGCCAACCTTAAGGAACTAAGTGTTCCTATACTTCTCTAAACGCTTCTGAATCCCGAATATCCCATCCCCGCAAGCCATAAATCACTACAAGCCGCTACGAGAAGTCTTATTTAGGGGAACGGGGTCCGAATACGCAAAACGACCGATCGGGTCGTTACATTCTCCACCTCTTAAACAAACGTTCATCCTCGAACGGGTCTAGAATCATACTTGAAGTGCTGAATAAGTGCGGATATCTGCTCCGCATGTCCTCCTCGGACTCCCAAGTCGCCTCCTCGACCGGTTGGCCCCTCCACTGGACCTTTATGGCAGAAACTCTCTTGGATCTCAACTGGCGATCCTGTCTATCCACAATAGCAACTGGCTCCTCCTCGTAGCCTAGTCTCTCATCCAACTGAATAGTAATGAAATCGACAACGTGAGAGAAGTCGGCATGATATCTCCGGAGCATGGATACATGGAATACCAGATGGAATTCTGATAAGCTGGGAGGTAAGGCAAGCTCATAAGCAACCTCTCCAACTCGCCTCAATACCTCGAAAGGACCTATGAACCTCGGGCTCAGCTTGCCCTTCTTCCCGAATCTCATAATACCCTTCATCGGCGAAACCTTCAGCAAAACCTTATCTCCCTCCATAAATGACACATCACGTGCCCTCTGATCCGCGTGACTCTTCTGTCTGGACTGTGCTGTGCGAAGCCTCTCCTGAATCAACTTCACCTTCTCCAAGGCATCTCTCACTAGGTCCGTACTATATAACTTAGCCTCGCCAGGCTCAAACCACCCGATGGGAGAACGACATCGCCGACCATACAAAGCCTCAAATGGAGCCATCTCAATGCTGGACTGATAACTATTATTGTAAGCAAACTCGGCCAATGGCAAGAACTGGTCCCGCTGGCCTCCAAAGTCAAGCACACATGCTCTGAGCATGTCCTGCAATATCTAAATTGTACGCTCCGACTGACCGTCAGTCTGTGGATGAAAAGTTGTGCTGAGATCTATCTGGCTACCCATCTCACTATGCAATGCTCTCCAGAAGTGCGAGGTGAACTGATGACCTCGATCTGATATAATGGACACCGGTACACCGTGCAACCGGACTATCTCCCGAATGTAGATCTGAGCTAACCTCTCAGAAGTATAAGTAGTAGCCATAGGAATGAAATGCGCCAATTTGGTCAATCTATCCACGATAACCTAAACCGCGTCAACCTTCCGCACAGTCCGAGGAAACTCAACTACGAAATCCATAGTAATGCGCTCCCACTTCCACTCAAGAATGGGCATCTGCTGAAGTAGGCCTCCTGGCCTCTGGTGCTCATACTTAACCTGCTGGCAATTAAGACACCAAGCCACATACTCCACGATATCCTTTTTCATACGCCTCCACCAGTAATGCTGCCTCAAATCACGATACATCTTCGTAGCACCAGGATGAACAGAATACCGCGAACTGTGTGCCTCCTCAAGAATCCTCTGCCTCAGGCCATCAACATTAGGAACACACAAACGACCCTGAAGTCTCAGAACACCATTCTCGCTAATAGTAACCTCTTTGGCACCACCCTGAACCACTGTCTCTCGTAGCTATGCCAAGCGTGGATCATCATACTGTTGAGCCTTAATCTCCCCCAATAATGAAGACTGAGAAACCACATGTGCAAGAACTCGATGAGGCTCTGAAAGATCTAATATCACCAAGCGATTGGCCAAGGACTGAATGTCCAAGGCTAGAGGTCTCTCCTCCACTGCAATATAAGCCAAACTACCCATACTCTCCGCCTTCCTACTCAAAGCATATGCTACCACATTCGCCTTGCCCGGGTGATAAAGAATGGTGATGTCATAATCCTTTAGTAACTCAAGCTACCTGCGCTGCCTCAAATTAAGATCCCTCTTCTTGAACAAGTGCTGCAAGCTGCGGTGGTCTATATAAACCTCACAAGACACCCCATATAAATAATGCCTCCAAATCTTAAGAGCATGAACTATCGCCGCCAACTCCAAATCGTGCACAAAATAATTCTTCTCATGAACATTCAGTTGGCGCGAAGCATAAGCAATAACTCTCCCTTCTTGCATCAATACACACCCCAAGCCAACGCGTAAAGCGTCGCAATACACTGTATACATCCCAGAACCAGAAGTCAATACTAACACTGGTGCTGAGGTTAATGATGTCTTGAGCTTCTGAAAGCTCGCCTCACATTCGTCAAACCATCGGAACGGGGCATTCTTCTGAGTCAATCTAGTCAGTGGGGCTGCAATAAATGAAAAGCCCTCCACAAATCGATGATAGTAGCCTGCTAGACCCAAGAAACTTCTGATCTCTGTAGCTGAAGTAGGACGCATCCAACTCTGAACTGCCTCAATCTTCCGAGGATCAACCTTGATACCTTCTCCGGATACTACATGCCCAAAAAATGCCACGGAATCCAATCAGAACTCACACTTGGAGAACTTAGCATATAACTTCTGTTCCCGCAAGGTCTGGAGCACAACTCTCAAATGATGCTCGTGCTCGCCCAGACTACGTGAGTAAATCAAAATGTCATCAATGAAGACAATGACAAAGGAATCAATATACGGCCTGAACACCCTGTTTATCAAGTCCATAAATGTTTCTGGGGCATTAGTCAAGCCAAAGGACATCACCAAGAACTCATAGTGGCCATATCTTCTACAAAAAGCAGTCTTCGGAACATCCGAGGCTCGAATCTTCGGCTGGTGATAGCCTGATCTCAAGTCAATCTTAGAAAATACCCTGCCCCCCTGTAACTGGTCAAGCAAATCATCAATGCGCGGCAAAGGATACTTGTTCTTAATGGTGACTTTGTTCAATTGGCGGTAGTCAATACACATCCGCATAGACCCATCCTTCTTCTGCACAAATAGGACTGGAGCACCCCATGGCGACACACTCGGTCTGATAAACCCCTTAGCCAACAACTCCTCAAGCTGCTCCTTAAACTCCTTCAATTCTTTCGAAGCCATATGGTACGGGGGAATATAAATAGGCTGAGTGCCTAGAGCTACATCAATACAAAAATCGATATCTCGATCCGGAGGCATGCCCAGAAGGTCTGAAGGAAAGACATCCGCAAACTCTCAAACAAATGGCACTGAATCAATCGTCAGAGACTCGGCTGTGGTGTCCCGCACATAAGAAAGATACGCCAGACAACCCTTCTCGACCGTATGTCGAGCCTTCAGAAAGGAAATAACTCGGCTGCACTAAATGAGGAACCTCTCCACTCCAGCTTAGGCAACTCCGGCATGGCCAAAGTAACCGTCTTGGCATGGCAATCCAAGATGGCATGATAGGGAGATAGCCAATCCATCCCCAAGATAATCTCAAAATCAACTATGTCGAGCAACAGGAGGTCCGCTCTGGTCTCGAATCCACAAAAGGTGATCACACAAGACCGATAGACTCGGTCTACCACCACAGAATCGCCCACAAGAGTGGACACCTATATAGAAGAATCCAAGGACTCGCCAGGAACATATAGAAAACAAGAAAATAAGGTTGACACATATGAATAAGTGGATCCTGGATCAAATACTGATGCCTCCCTACCACATACTGAAATAGTACCTGTGATCACGGCGTCTGAGGCCACTGCATCTGCTCGGGCCGGAATAGCATAGAATCTGGCTGGTGTGCCTGAAGACTGACGTACGCTGGACTGAATAGGAGCTAGCTGAGCTCCCCCTACCTGGCCTCCACCTCTGGGACGACCTCTACTAGCCTGTCCTCCACCTCTGGGTGGACGGGGCACCGGTGCTGCGTATGTAGGCTAGTAACTCTGCTGGAAAGACCTGACCCGAGACCTGGGACAAGTCCTCCTCATATGGCCTGACTCCCCACACTCATAACACCTCGCTGGTGGCTTGGCATGCTGCCCTGAAGAAGAACCCTGGATAGTTGGGGGACGGTGAGAACCCTCTGGCATGGCACTGAAGTAAGGACTAGAAGAACCTTGATGACCTGAATACCTGCCGGAGGAACCCTGAATGGCTGGTGGGCGGTAAGAACTCTCCGTCATGGCACTGAAATATGGTCTCACTAGACCACCACGGGGAGGTGGTGGTGGAGCTTAATATGGAGGCCTGCTGGGCTGGACTCTACCAAACTGACCCCTACCCCTAGCCGGGACACCTCTGAAATCTCCAGAAAACCTATCTCTCTTGTCCTGATGACCCTGCTCTCTGCCCTTCGATCGGTAACCCTCAATATGGCGAGCTGTCTCGACCACAAGCTGATAAGGAGTACCCATATCTACCTCTCAGGCCATGCTGTCCCTAATACCTGAGTGCAATCCAGCTACAAACCTCTGCACTCTCTCCGCATCAGTAGGAAGAATCATATGGGCATGACGAGACAACTCAGAAAATTTGGCCTCGTAAACTGTCACCGACATCTGCCCCTGCTCCAGCTGCTAAAACTGATACCGCAGCTCTTCCCTCTCTGAGGGTGGAATATACCTGTCCAGGAACAACTGAGTGAACTGCTCCCATGTGAGAGGAAGGGAACCTGCTGGCCTACCAAGGATAAATGACTGCCACCATCTGCGGGCCCTGCCCTCTAGTTGAAAAGTAGTGAAATCAACTCCATGGGACTCCAAGATCCTCATGTTGTGCAGTCTGTATCAATAAAGTCATGGGCATCCTCACCCCTCTCACCTCCGAAGACAGGAGGGTGCAATCGAGTCCATCTATCAAGTAACTTCTGCGGATCGCCGTCCGCAGCTGGTCTACGTTCTGGTGGTGCTGCTGCTGGCTGTGCTCCACCCACAGGTAGAGTACCCGGAGTCTGATATACTGCCACTGCATGAACTGCGGCCTGGGTGGTAGGGGTCTGAACTCCCCCTCCTGCATGAGATGTGGAAGGATCCGCTGGAAATAAACCAACCTGGGTCATAGTATCCATGAACCGTATCATACGACCCATGACCTCCTGGAAGCCTAGTGTAGTCATGAAATCCATCGGAGTTGGATCTGCTGGGGGTACCTCACCCTGCTCCTCAGTAATGGGATCCTCTGCTAGATCCGCTGGGGGTGCTAATGGAACAATTCTAGGATGCCCTCGTCCCCTACTGCGGGCCGGTGCTCTCCCCCGGCCTCTGCCACAGCCTCGGACGGCGGGGGTAGCAGCATCTCCCGGGTCAGGAACGTCAGCTGGATGAGTCCTCACCATCTGTGAGAGAATAGAAGAATAAGAATTAGTAACCATCGACTTCATGATATAATAGGAATAAAGAGAGGTTTCTTAACACCCTATAGCCTCCCGAAGATAAATACAGATGTCTCTGTATCGATCCGAAAGACTCTATTAGGTTTGCCTGTGACTTGTGAGACCTACGTGAACCTAGAGCTCTGATACCATGTGGTCACGACCCAGATTCCAATTCAGGTCGTGATGGCGCCCAACTCCGGAGCCAGGAAAGCCAACACTAGTTTGCTAATGAAATTACTTAAATTAATGAGATCTTTAAATACTTGTCAAGTTTTAATTTAAGAAGTCCTTTAATGAAAGTGAGGAAGTGAGGCAAATTGATTTAAAGTAACTCAAAATTCATTTTCCTGCATAAACAGAGTAGCAAAATACTAGCGAGTCAACTACGTGTGCCAAGACCTAGTGTCACAAGTCCATAGGCGATTAGTGAAATATAAAAATAGACAAAATGAATGTAGAACTGTCTGAAAGGGGTAGACAGAAATATCCCAAAAATAGTAGAAACTCCACAGTGCTGTTGAGGAACGCCAGGAAGAGTAGCTCACCATGTAGTCGGGTCCAGATAATACTCTATATGACAGACACCGGAATAGTGACCAGGTGCAACAGCCTCAGAACCTGTACAATTAAGTACAGAAGCGTAGCATGAGTACATATAAACAAATATGTACCCAGTGAGTATCCCGTCTAAACTCGAAGAAGTAGTGACGAGAGGTAGACGTGTTACTCACTAGGGTCGTTATCGATAATATGATTTAATAAATTTAGACAGGATTAACATTTATGGAAAACAAGTAGACATGGAGTATCAGTATATAAAGATAACGATCTACCTGCAAGTGCCAAGTAACAATACTTAATAAAATCACAAGTTTCCTTTCCCACAGAACAATTAAATTGGTAAGAGTAATAATAAGACTCTCAATCAAACACATAGCATATAATATGCCGAGACGTATGGCCGAAGCGACGCAAAATTTAAATGTGCACTGCCGAGGGTCGAGCGGCACGAACAATAGATACATCTATTACCCCTCTAACGAATCGATCATGCGACGCGGTTGACATAAATATAAGGCTACCCCACTCACGAATCATACATGCGACACGGGTGCTCGTAGACATACACAGAGTTATCAGGAAATTCAGGAATTTATCATGGTTTATACTTGAAATCAGAGATTTAAGCACTTAAACTTACACATAACTTCCTAATATCCTCATATAAATTTCAAGATAATAAGAGACTAGAAACACATGTAAAGGTACAAGTAAGGAACATAAAGGCATGCTTGTGAAATCCTAAATTCTACCCGACATAACATAGTAGTAGCTACACACGGACTCTCGTCACTTTGCGCGTGCGTAGCCCCCGCAAATAAGGATAATTAAATCATTTACATTTACCTATGGGGACAATTCCCTCTTACAATGTTGGAAAGGAGACTCACCTCGCGTAGAATTTACTTCCCGGGTCAAGAACGCGCCCGAAACTCCAAACTTTACACCCGAGGACTTGAAACGAGTCAAATGATATATAATTATGTCAATGCATGCTCAAAGTATGGAAATTCTCCTAATTATTTAGTAAATTCACTATTCTTGAAGAAATCCCAAAATACTCCCCCGGGCCCACATGCTCGGATTCCGGAAAATTTCGAAGATAACACTCACCCATAGCCTAAGATCATTAATATATAGTTTTTGTATGATTTCATGGTAGATAAGTGGTGATATTCCTTAAAGTTCATCAACCCTAGGTTTTCACTCTAACCCCTTTGATTTTCACTAATTAGATGTTAATCTACCTAAGGTTTGATGTAATAAACCAACATTTAAATGGAAATTTCTTACCTCTTGGTAGTTAGGCCGAATACCCTCTTGAAAGCCCTTAAAATCGCCAATGGAGGAGAAGAAATTGTGAAAAATGGTTATGTCCCGTATTAAATGAGCTCCTTGCCTTCAGTGATCTCGCACTTGCGGCTCGAGGACCGCACCTGCGAGCCAAAGGTCACACCTGCGGAAGTGTCCTAGGAGGCCTGGGGCCGCACCTGTAGAGGAAGTCCCGCACCAGCGGGTCCGCGCCTGCGGAAGGAGGTCTGCACCCGTAGTTTGGATCATCTCCCCTGGGGTCGTACCTGCGGATCCTTGACAGCAGGGGCGGTCTCGCACCTGCGACCTAGGCAACCGCACCTGCGGTCACACCAGATCTGGTGCACGAGCAGCTTCAGCTGCTGGTATTTTGCTATGTTTGATGTCTGGGAGGCACCTGGGCCCACCCGAGCCCCCGTGCAATTATACCAACAAGTCCTAAATCATATTACAGACTCGCGCGAGCCTTCGGAACACCCAAAACAACGCTAAAACTCAAAATCACCCCTCAAAACCCATAGAATCAAACTTAAGAATTTCTAAGTTCTTGAATTCGGTTTCAATGCACCGAACCGGCCTATACTAATCGGAATGACACCAAATTTTGCAAGCAAGTCATAAATGACATAAAGGAACTATTCCCGGTCTTGGAATTCCGTTAGGACCTCGATAACACAAAAACACGTCCCAAACCAAATTATGAACTTAAGGAAACTCTATTTCGCTATTTGGCGTTGAAACGCTCTCGGGTCATCCAAACCCCATTCCGGACATTCGGACAAGTCTGAAATCATCATACGAAGCTATTCGAACCGTCGGAACTCGATTCCGAGGTCGTTTACTCAAAACGTTGACCGAAGTTAAACTTGGCCAAAAAGGCCAACCTTAAGGAACTAAGTGTTCCTATATTGCTCTACACGCTTCTGAATCCCGAACCTCCCGTCCCCGCAAGCC
Organism: Nicotiana undulata; assembly: GCA_005239495.1. Taxonomy (NCBI): domain Eukaryota; kingdom Viridiplantae; phylum Streptophyta; class Magnoliopsida; order Solanales; family Solanaceae; genus Nicotiana; species Nicotiana undulata. The sequence goes on along the minus strand of ML293345.1, from coordinate 3,951 downwards.
ATAAATCACTCTAAGCCGCTACGGGAAGTCTTATTTAGGGGAACGGGGTCCGAATACTCAAAACGACCGATCGGGCGTTACAATAGGATCACCCCGTGCAATAATTTGTAACTCCCTTAAGTGGGGGTGTTACTAATAGCATTAGCGCACGAACTATCATCTCCTTACTACCCGATTACTATCTTTAAGTTGTTACATAAGCGTTCTAGTTGATTCTATCTCGTTCCCTATGCGTGCACTACCCGCCCCTTACCTATGGCCCTTGAGGTATTAGGACTTCTATTTGGGATAGTTCTAGACCCAGCCTATGTTGCTCAAAAATGTAAAATCTAGGCGACAAGAAAAGAACAAATAGAAATTTCAGATAAAAGCAAGTACGGTCTCATATTGACCTCCACACCTAAAACAGCAAATGCATGCAATCGATTCAACAAACGTTGTTAACCTTAAAGTCCTAAATGCAGGATATTTATGTGAGAAAACAGATGCAGAGGCAGTTTTGTTACGGCGAGTGTTAAGACATGTTGTTTGCTTACCGATTTTATTCAGTATAATCTGGGCACTTCAGGCAGTGATACATCATAATTATAACCCAGAATTAAATCATGCAGGTATATTGCCTAAGTGATTGACATCGGCGATTGAATTCAGAATCGATCAACAGAATCCTATAGGCATGATTTCTACTAGTTTAATGATTACAGACCTATAGACATGATTTCTAAGTGTAGCACTGATTTTAACTTATAGAGATAGGTTTTATTCCCCTTTTTAATCTATAGGCATGCTTTCTAATTACTGCATTTAATTAAGTCTTCTAGGCATGATTTCTAGGTTTGAAACTGGTTATTCCTATAGGCATGGTATCTACAATTGAAGTGATTTGAATCCTATAGGCATGATCTCTAGATGTGAGACTGATTTTTTATCCTATAAGCATGATATCTATTAAACCATGTATGGGCAGAAATTATGCAGATTGCTAGGAAAACGATTAAATCAAACATCAAGGTCCCACAGGCATGATTGCTAATGCACATTTGTTGGGACATATTGATAGATCCTATGTGAAGGATTTCTAATATGCAAATATGTCAACCCTATAGGCAGGATTTCTAATATGAAAATATAGAACTTCAGAGTTAATACCATCACGAAAGTCCTATAGACAGGATTTCTAAGCATAATATAGAACTCGTACAGTTTTTACCAAATGAACAGAATTAACAGCATAACTAAATCCTGTAGGCAGGATTTCTACCCAGTTTAACAAAGGAAATAAGACCCCCCCCCCCCCCCAAATTTCAAAAAA
>ML293344.1:20078-31610 GCA_005239495.1 Nicotiana undulata | reverse complement strand
AGATTGTGACACCCCGGTTTTTGGGAAGTTTTACGTTATTTCATGTTTGTCATGTCTTTATTCACCGCAATTTTTAAAGTTTCGTTATTTTATTAAGCAATGTTTACAGGATTCTGTTGGGAATTGGTTGAAATAGACGAACTAACATTTTATTTCGTGTTAAATGATTATAAGTCGCTATTGCAAGATATACGTTGGCTGGCCTAGCGGGTTCAACGTTAGGCGCAGTCACGGCCTAAAAGGTGGGAATTTGGGTCGTGACATTCCCTCTTTGTACCGGGTTGTCTGATAGAGTTTCATTTAGGTTTGTTAGCGGTCTATGTTGCGTTCATATTGTTGTTTTGCATAGTTTTGTATTATTGTCCTTTCACTTATTGATTGTTGTTATTTTCTTTATGGCATATTTTATTATTACATGCATTTTCTCTTGTTTCTTTTCTGATACTACTATCTTTCCTGTTGAGCCGAGAGTCTCCCAGAAACAGCCTCTCTACCCTTTTCGGGGTAGGGGTAAGGTCTGCATACACTTTACTTTTCCCATACCCCACTAGTGAGATTTTACTAGGTATGTTGTTGTTGTTGTATAATAGAATAATTGAAAAATTAGTATGGTACAAATTTTATGAAATAACCGGCAGAACCGAACCATTGACACCCCTAGTTTCACCTGTAGAATTTATAAACTCTATGATAGTGGTTATTTTTCAATTGTAAAGGCTAAAAAGTAGCTATTTTTTAATTTTATTCCTTTTATGCCAATATATAAATAAATTTTATCTCGTTAATACAATTGTCTAAATTTGTCTGCAAAAAGATCTTCTAATTATTTTTTCTAAAGACAAATTTACTCCACTAAACTAATGGATAGAGAACTTAAAGAGTAGTCTCCATTCCCTAACAGATAAGGCCGTAAATAATCTCAATTTTATGGAAACTTTACCATATTGGAAATTTTTTATTTTCTTTTTTCTAGTATTTACTCGTTTTAGTTATTTTATGGTAGATGTAAGTCAATGAATAATGAGAGAGAACTTACAAGAGAGGAGAACCTCTCACGGAAATGAAGTTCAATATATGTGCAGGGTGTAGTTATAGCCAAGAGCTTACAACTTTAGTCGCATACATAAAGGATAGAGTTTTTATTTCGGAAAATGGCTAAAAATATTCCTATCATTTAGTAAATACTTTACTTTTACTCTCTGTCCATCATTGGTCCAAAAATGCATACAACGTTATCTTCTACTCTAAATTTACCCTCGCGACTAACATAAATTTATGTGATCCTTTTTAATGTGTTGGCAGCACGTAATTGGGCTACGTGACTTCCTAGTCCAAATCGATTTTAACCTGCCCCAAATTGAGACTCACCCTAATTTCTAAAGCTCATTATCGAAATTCATTTTCGTCAAGCAAAAGACATCACCGTACAACCTTACCCGGATTCATTTTATTTCTTTAGTTTCAACTAAAATCAGTAATATTTTAGCTTGCAATCAACAATTACTTAGTTTTAAGCTCGAAATTGCATTCGAAATGGAGTTTAAAATTTCGATGGCATTTTCCATAAAATGTTCTGTCAAGTTTAATTGTCATACCATAAACAAAGTCCAAATCTGACTTCATAATCAGATTTATGCCACAAAACTCAATATCAATACAATTTTCCTCAATATCGAAGAACAAATTAGTTTTTTTTCCTCTAAAGTTCTTCACATTGGATTACCCAAACACCAAATCTCTAATTGGGGTTACTACTTTTCGCGATAAAATTTTTGGTATTGGTTAGGATTTGTGGTGGCTGTCAGCATTCTTGATAGCTTCAGTTGCAGGTGTAGACACCGAAATTTTAACGGATCAAGCTAAATTTTAAATTCAAGACACTGCTACAAGACTATTCTTAAAATCTTAGGAGTCTATTAAGGTTGCTTTGATGCAACTCTACCAAAACCATAATTTGGAGGCTACTCTACCCTAGCCCTAGGCCATTCCTATAAAAAGGGTTACATATTTTCTTAAAAAGGCATCTAAAAATAGATATCATCAATATCACATAAACTTATGGGATATCCGCAAAGAGATCAAGATGTGGCCGGATAATTCTTTATAATCAAATAGTTCAAGAAGATCCACAACATACTTCCATGGATATCAGATACATCCAAGGAGGTATGCAACATCTTACGTTCGAAAAACGCTACACCAACCCTCAAAGCACGGTGAACAATCCGAAGGAAGAGTCAAGGGAATTAATGGAATTGTACCCACAAAGAATCATCAATAAAATTATTCATCTTTATGTTTGTGATTGCAATTTTTCATATATGTCTAAAATTTATTGCAAACAAATTGGCAAGCCCAGTGGGACCAGTTTTGTCCTTCATCTCTTCCTCCTGCAAATAGAAAATTCCAAGTATCAAAATCATTTGTTGCGATAGTAAGTACTTCAAGTCTCATCTTCAAGTTTCAGCAAGCCTACACCCGATAGACCTTGAATTATGGGGCATTTGTAGATATCGAAATTTTAACGGATCAAGCTAAATCCTAAATTCAAGACACTTAAAATCTTAGGAGTCTACTAGTGTTGCTTGGAGGTTACTCTACCCTAAACCCTAACTCACACCTATATAAAGAGATACATATTCCCTTGAGGAGGTGTATGGAAATCCCATAAACTCTTGGGATATTCACAAAGAGATCAAAATATGGCTGGATACTTCTTGAAAATCAAATAGTTCAATAAGATGGAGATCAAATACACTTTAGGAGGCCTGCATCATCCTTTATTCGAGAAATATGTTGCTTCAGCCCTCGAATTACGAAGATAATCATGAGAGAAGAATCAAGGGATAAACATAATTGAGCTCACAATTAATTAGTAAAAATATTTTCTCTTATTTTGTGATTGCAGTTTATTTTTCATATATCAAAAATTTATTGCAAACAAATTGGCCAGAATTTGTAGACAATAAATTTGCGTCAAGAAAATAATCGAGACTGAAAAATATTGCAACAATCGTAGTATTTGATTTCAAATATTTTGAGTGTTACAATCTCTACGAATCCTCTAATTCTTCTTTCCAATAGTAAATAAATTCAAGGACCTTTGAGCTTGATAATGAATCTATATTTGTTTTCACGAACTATGATCTTGAATTCAACTAGCACGAAATTTGACTTGAACTCGTACTCCTTGAATCTTGATTTGTTCTTCGTTCTTGAGCTTGAACTTGAACTTGATTGCTTGAAGCTTGAAATTTGTAGAGAAATTTGTGGCGTTTGATCCGCGAGCTCTTTTTTGCTTCTTGTTATAACTTCAAAAGTATATGCTGCGATGATCGGGTACTTCAAGTCTGTCACGAACCAAAATCCAACTAGTCGTGATGGCACCTAACCCAACCTGCTAGGTAAGCCAATTGACAATAAACCAATTCCAATGAAATTTAATGAGACAAATAAATAAAAGAAAATATCTGAATCTTATACATTTCTCAAGTACTGGTAGTACAAATCATGAGCTTCTAAGATTTAGAATATACAAATCTAGTGTAAAACAAATACATCATTTGTTCGAATTATACATAAACATATTTTTCATAAGTCTAGAGCTACCATGAACAAGAGGCATCTATTACCGGAATGCAGGTACGTCTTCAATGCTAGCTCCCTGTCACGACCCCAAATCCTAACATGTCGTGATGACGTCTATCGTGGAACTAAGCTAGCCAACCATCACATAACTACTTATTTGTTCTTATTGTAATATTTCAAAAATCAATAACAAGCAGCAAACAGAGTATAAAAATAATTACTTTAAGTCTTTACGCCCCCATAAATAAGCTAACAATCTAACAATTTCCCCAAGACTGGAGTCAACCGATAACGAGCATCTAATAAATAAACTAACTCTTCTAATATCTTAAACAATGTCTATGAAATAAATACTAATACTAATAAGGAAGGGAAATGGAGAAGCTGCGGACGTTGGACAGCTACCTCGAAATCCCTAAACTGATGACCACGAACTCGAACGACTACTGCTCCGAACCAGTACCTGGATCTGCACACAGAGGTGCAGGGAGTAATGATGAGTACGCTAACTCAGTAGTAATGAAAGTAAATCACAGTCTGAGAAATACGAAACACACAGCACATATACACCAATCCACAAAACAGTAAAACATCGAGTCTCAATACAGTATACATAAGTTCGAAAACCAATTTCCAGAAAATCCTTTAAAACAAGTATATTTTTCCAATATTTCTCAGTAAAACTCTCAATAATATCAGTTTGGAAAATGAAATGAATCATAGTCAAAAACTCAGTAAAATATCATTATAGAACTGCCCATCGGTTCATAATCATCACTCAATATCAATTTCCCTCATCACCTCACCATCACTCAGTATCAGCCCCGCGGGAAAACTCACTGTCACTCGTGCCTCCCAATCACTCATCACTCGGCACTCGCACTCGCACTCAGTACGTACCTGCGCTAACTGGGGGTGTGTACAGACTCCGGAGGGGCTCCTACAGCCCAAGCGCTATAACAAGCCACATCATGGCATAAATCACTCTCAGGCACTCGGCCTCTCTCATACCATAACATCCTCACAATATTGGCCCGCGACTTACTCAGTCAGACACTCTCAACATGCCACTCGGGCCATAAATATACCGGGTTCTCGACCCAAAAACAGTGTTTCATTTTTAAGAAATAATATCAAAATACTCTGAGTGTCAAAACAATTATCAAGAAAAGACTGAGTAAAAATCATAACATACCAAGTGAGGAAAATAGTAAAAATAGCCCCCAGGGGGTAAACAGATCGGCATTAGGCCTCAAACATGGCTTACAGCCCAAAACATATCAAAACATTTCAAAACTATTGAGCATAGGCTTTAAAATCGGTTTCGCAACTCAATAGTTGCCTAAAAAGGAATATATTTCCAAATTTCCAATCTTTGCATTCCAAAATCCGTGAAAGGATGCAAGGTCCGGGGTTTCATACCCTCAGGACAGAATTTAAAGACATTACTTACCTCAAACTAGCCCGAAAAGCTACTCTGCAACCCGATTGCCTCTCGTATCAACTTCCGAATGCTCCAAATCTACCATGATCAGATTTTTATCATCAAATTATGCTAAAGGAATGAATTCCAATTGAAAAGTACCAATTTTAGCTCAAAACCCGAAATTAGCCAAAACCCGACCCCCGGGCCCGCAGCTCGGAACTCAACAAATTTTATACCAAAATGTTCTTCATCATCTCACGAGTCCGTACATATAAAGAACGCTAAAATCGGAGTTCGTTGGCTCCTCAAATCATCCCCTAAAGGTCTCATATTCTCAAGCCCTAACTCCCTCTTTTCTACTGATTTTCATGAATTAAACACTGGTATTTTTTTCCTTAATCACATATAATCGAGTATTAGGGTCCAAAATCCTTACCTCAATGAAGAACAATGATTTCCTCTCTTCAAAATCGCCTCAAAAGCTCTCTTTCCGTTCAAAAATGGTGTTAAAAGGTTTAATGGTCGCGGAGGGTTTTAATTTATACTTTCTGTCCAGGGGTTCCGCACATGCGCCCAATTTCTCGCACCTACGGTCCCACTAACCGCACCTGCGAACTTCCCTCACCTGCGGAGTCCTGCTCGCTCCTGCGGGCCCGCACCTGCGGCCAAACTTCCGCAGGTGTGGAAATCACTGTAGGAAAACTCCAGCAGCTGTTTGTTGCACTTTTTCAACTCTGAACTTCCCGTTAACCATCCGAAATAAATCCCGAGCCCCTCGGGACCCCAACCAAATATACCAACATATCATAAATTATCATTCAAACTTAGTTTCACCCTCGGAACACCAAAACTAACATCAAAACACAAAAAATCACGTCGGATTCAAGCCTAAGAACTTTCAAATTTCTAAAATCCACCAACGATGCCGAAACTATCCCAAAACAACTCCGATTGACCTAAATTTTTGCAGACATATCCAAAACGACATTATGATCCTGTTCAAACTTCCGAAATTCCATTATGACCTCGATAGCCTATTTTCCACTGCCGGCCGGAAATTGCCAAAAACTAACTTTCGCCAATTCAAGCCTAATTCTACATCGGACATCACAAAATTATTCTGAACATACTCCTAAGTCCCAAATCACCTAACGAAGCTATCCGAGCCATAAAATCCACATTCTGAGTTTGTTTACGAATAGGCCAACTCTCAGTTGACTTTTCCAACTATAAGGCTATTTTTATAGACTAGGTGACTAGACTCTCACTACAACCATTCCGATTTCAAGCCTACCAGCTCTAACACATCATAAATAATATAACCAACCTATGATGAGCCAATAACAGTAATTATAATACAGGTTCTACGTAACGGCAGACCGGGTCGTTACACTCCCGTCATACACAACAACTCCAACATCTAAGTCTGCATGCAAGGTGCAAAAGTGTGTATGAGTACAACCGACCCCATGTACTCAACAAATAACAAATCTAACATTGGGTTGAAAGTAGTGTCTAGCTGGGACAAGGGTCAGAGTCCAACTCTATAACCAGCAACAGTGCATAACAATATAGTAAAAAAAATGGTACATGAAGTAACTAAAATATATGATGCTCGGCTCATTTACATTTACGGAAAAATGGGCTTGCTTTTCAAGTATGATAGTAAATCTCAAATATTTCACTGAAAACACCAAAAGTATGAGTAAGTTTGAAAACTGTAATTTTTTCCAAAGTTTTCAACAGGTAAATGTATCATTTTCAAATGGCATGAGGAAATACATCTCTATGCCTACATGTTAATATGTATGAGAAGTCATGAATGATGCGATACCGTACAACATGAGAAAAATGCATCTTTATGCTTGTATGTCAAGTGTGCATGTCGAATGCGATGCAACTCAGTGATAAAACCATATGCATACTCTCAGAGTATCAATTCATTCAGTCCTCCCAGTCACTCAGTTCTCACAGTCACTCAGCCCTCACAACCACTTAGTCCTCACAATCACTCAGTCATCCCAATCACTCGGCACTCACACTTAGTAGGTACTTGCACTCACTAGGGTGTGTACAAATTCTAGAGTGGCTCCTTCAGCTTATGCGTTATAATAAGCAAATAATGACATACATCAAATATCATGATGCGGCGTACAACCCACTCACATAAATATCACTCACAAGCAGGCCCTCGACCTTACTCAGTCATCAATATCTCCAGTCTCTCGGGCTCACAATGTCATGAAAGATCAACCCAAAGATAATGATGTGATGTATCAATAAATGGTAACAAAGAATGAGATATGATATGTAGATGAATGCGTGTGAATGAGATGTAATTTCAATAAAAACAGGTTACTCAACAGCAGAAATGACCCCAGTGGGTCCCAACAAGATAAACATATAGCCTAGACATGATTTCTAACATGGATCACATCTTAATTACTCTAGCACGTAGAGATTTCATTGATACAAATAATATTAGGTGACTACACAATTCCACAGAAATAACCGAGTCAGAATTCACATGGTGCACGCCCACACACCCGTCCTAGCATGTAGAGGTCACCTCAACACCAAACACATATCACGTATTTCAGGGTTCTGTCACGGCCCAAAATCTATACGGTCGTGATGGAGCCGGACACCGCTGTCAGGCAAGCCACTCATTAATTAGTTAAAGTAAATCTCTGTTTTATTGTCTTCGAAATCGTTACCTTTAATTGCATTTCATAACTAAATAAATAAATCTTCGTAAATTAAGTACGACAACAGTTCAATTCAGTTTAATCAATTAAATCCCAACACATCCCCAGAACGCGGTGACACAAGTACACGAGCAACTTCTAGGAATATACACAATTATACAACACTTACCAAAGGATTAAGTTGGACGAAGACTTTAAAAATAAATGCAAATACATAGAAGGGAGACTCTGTCAACTGCGGAACGCCTCCTGATGATGCAGCCCGCCTAAGTCTCCAAATCAGCCACTGTTATGAATGTACCTGTGCAACAAATGCACAACAAGTGTAGTATGAGTACGAAAACAACGTGTACTCAGTAAGTATCCCGCATAACCTCAAAGAGGTAGTGACGAGAGGTCAAATTAGACACTTGCTAAAGGTCAATTTAGAATATTCAAGAGTAACACTAAGCATGATGATCATAGGCAACTTATTAAGTTCAGTAATAAATAATGTCAGCTCTTTCCACATTTAACACTTTAATTCTTCGTTATATTACTAACAATTATTCAGCATTGGTGATTTAATCAGATAACAACTTAATCAAAGGGGGAAGGAACAACTTCTTCCAAAAATCCTTAATAACTCCAAATTTCCTAACATTTCAGTTGACAACTTTAAAGTTTCAGGTCAGTAATAAGGCAAAAGTCATAGCGACTATGCAACAAATATAATGTGCAAGAAATGCTGAGGGTCGAACGGCGCAGACCAACAATAATAAATTGTGCACTGCCGAGGGTCGAACGGCTCGAGCCATAGATGCATCTATTCACCCCGCTCGCGAATCGATCATGCGACGCGATTATACATATAAATAAATACAGCTAGCCTGCTCGCGAATCATACATGCGACTCAGGTGCTCGTAAGTACACATAATCACACAGTGGATCCAAATTTCATCAGGAAAACGATTTCTCACAGAAGTAAGAAAATTCTCTTTAGGTGAACATGAAGATAGTATTTAGAATACTTTTCTGGAAATTCGTTTGCCAAGCTTCAACAATATTCAATAAAATAACCTTGCCAGGAACACAATAATCCACGGGGAAATCCATCCTCTTTCCAAATGATTAAGAAGAGTACACCCTAACCTTTTTTGGAAAATAAATTACCAATTTCCTAGCATTATCAGCCTAAAATTATGATAGGATCACATGTACAACACGTACGACATGCTAGTGGGTCCTAGACTACCCGGACATGGCATAACTGTAGCTACGCACGGACTCCCGTCACCTCGTGCGTACGTAGCCCCCGCAAATAATAGCATTTATTCATTTAGTTCACCTATGGGGACAATTCCTCCTCACAAAGTTACAAAGGAGACTTACCTCGCTCCGAAATTCCATAAACGGCTTCCAAGCCTTCCGACGACTCCAATGGATGCACGACGCCCCCAAACTATCCAAATAACGACAATTCGATGAAAATATACTCTATTATTCATAAAAAACTCAAATTACAAAATTCCCCAACCCGGCTCAATGAAATGACCAAAATGCCCTCGGGCCCACGTGCCCGGACTTCGAAATTTCTTGAAGAAAATCTCTACCCATAGCTTTACTAGTTCAAATATGCAATTTACTCAAATATTCGAGCTCAATTCGTGGCTAAAAATCAAATTTATCAAATTCTAGGTTTTCTTCAAAATCCCCATATTTTCCCACAATTTTCATGTTCAAATCCATGTAATAACCTTGTATTTAACTTGGAAATAAGTAGAAACATCTTACCTCTGAAGCTTGATGAAATCTCCCTTGAAAAGCTCTCCAAAATCGCCCATAGCATATGAAAAATGGTGAGAAATGACAAAAATCCGTCTTTAAAACATTCTGCCCAGGCCTCTTTTCGCACCTACGGTCCAAGACCCGCACCTGCGATTCCGCAGGTGCGACCAAACCTCCGCACCTGCGGTTTTTCCTCAACTCAAGCTAACTTCGCACCTGCGACCCATAATCCGCATCTGTGACCTCGCAGGTGCGGAAATACCATCGCACCTACGCTCCCAGCCAGACCCTCAATCCTTCGCACCTGCGACGCCTTTAGCCGCACCTGCGGCCAAATCCTCGCAGGTGCGGTCACACCAGATGACAACAACCTTCAGTTTTCTTCAACTTCAAATATTGATTCTTTAACCACCCGGAATCTACCCGAGGCCCCCGGGACCCCGTCCAATCACACCAACTTGTCCCAAAACATGACACGGACTTGCTCGAGGCCTCAAATTACATCAAACAACATCGAAAGGACGAATCGCTCCCCGATCCAAATCTTTAAGAACTTGAAATTCCAAACTTCCACATTCGATGCCGAAACCCGTCAAATCACCTCCGATTGACCCCAAATTTTGCACATAAGTCATTTTCAACATTACGGACTTGCTTCAACTTCCGGAATCGCATTCCGACCCCGATATCAAAATTTTCACTTCCGGTCGGATTCTTCAAAACCTTCGAATTTCTAACTTTAGCCAAATGACTTCAAAATAACCTACGGACATCCGAATTCACTTCCTATCGCGCTCCCAACTCCAGAATCACCATACAGAGCTATTCCCAGACTCGGAATCCCAAACGGACGTCAATATCTCTGAAATGATCTTCAAGCCAACTTAGGAAATTCCTTCAAAAATGCTGACTTCAACAATATACACTGAAACGCTCATGGGTTATCCAAAACCCGATCCGGACATACGCCCAAGTCCGAAATCATCATACGAACCTATTGGAACCTTCAGATCCTGATTCTGAGGTCGTTTACTCCAAATTTTAGTCTGAGTCGATTATTCCAACTTAAGGCTTCTGAAATGAATATTCTCTTCTCAATTCAACTCAGATCTTCCTGAAATTTTGATTCCGACCATACGCACAAGTCAATATACCTGAAATGAAGATGTTCATGACTTCCAACCGCTGGACGACACGCTAGAACTCAAAACAACCGGTCGGGTCGTTACAGGTTCATACCCTCAGCACCAAGTTTAGAAGTGCTACTTACCTCAAACAAGCCAAATCTAACATCGAGCAAGCCAAACGATGCTCCAAAAATGCCATCTCGCGTGTACCGACCTCCGAACGGCTCGAAACTATCCAAAAACAACTCAAATACGTCAAATAAAGCCTAAGGAAATAATTCCCATTGATAAAGGGCGAATCGTTACTCAAAATCCCAAAATCAACCAAAAAGTCCACCCCGAGCCCGCTCCTCGGAACACGACAAAACTTATAAAATCCGACAACCCATCCAATTACGAGTCCAACCATACTATTTTCACTCAAATTCGACTCCAAATCGATGTTCAAAACTCAAAAATTCACAATATGAAATTTTAGACAAAACCCCCCAAAATTCACTTTTTAAATTATCAACCAATTGCCAAATATGAAGATAAACATGAAATATAATTAAAAAATGAGTAGAGAACACTTACCTCGAGCAAGTCAAATATAACACCGAGCAAGCCAAAGGATGCTCCAAAAATGTCATCTCGCGCGTACCAATCCCCGAACGTCTCAAAACTAGCCAAAAGCAACTCAAATACGTCAAATAAAGCCTAAGAAAACAATTCCAATTGATAAAGGTCGAATCTTTACTCAAAAGCCCAAAAGCAACCAAAAAGTCCAACCCGGTCCTGTGCCTAAAAAATCGACGAAACTTATAAAATGCGACAACCCATTCAATTACGAGTCCAACCATACTAGTTTCACTCAAATTCGACTCCAAATCGATGTTCAAAACTCAAAAATTCACTTTATGAAATTTTAGACAA
>ML293344.1:0-19912 GCA_005239495.1 Nicotiana undulata | reverse complement strand
TTTATGAAAATTTAGACCACCCCCCCCCCCCCCCAAAATCACTTTTGAAATCATCAACCAATTGCCAAAAATGAAGATAGACATGAAATATAACAAAAACAATGCGTAGAGAACACTTACCCTATTTCATGTGGTGAAAATCACTTCAAAAATCGTCCAAATCCGAACTCCCCAACTTAAAATATGACCAAACGAACAACCCTTGATTTATATGCTTCCGCCCACTTGTTCTGCCTCGTTTCTCATGCCAAACAATCCTGAAACTCACTTTTGATGCCTACAATAAATTTCTTGTGAAATTCCAGTCAAGTTAGACTTTTGAATCACTACATTTGACCTTATAATGAAAGAGATATGTTGGTTTCAATATTTTCATGTCACAACCCAATTTTCCCTCCGTTGGGTATCGTGACGACACCTAGTCTTAAGGACTAGGTAATCCTATTATTAACAAACAACAAATTATAGTACAAGAATCGATTAAGTGCTTTTTGAAATAAATCTCAACGCTTTACACTCTTCCCAAAATCCGGTAAGTACAAGTCAAGTACAAGTCATAAGCTTTAAAGAAGTTACAAGAAACTCCTAAAAATACCACTGTTCAGAAATAATTACAACAGTGCAAACAGAACATAAGAGGGTGACTCCGAAACCGCGAACGCTGGAGCGGTTTTTACCTTGAGTCTCCACAACAGCAACCACGCTGCTAGCCATCGATCAACCGCTATGCAAAATCTGGGATCTGCACAAAAAATGCAGAAGTGTAGAATGAGCACACCACAGCGGTGCCCAGTAAGTATCAAGACTAACCTCGGTGAAGTAGTGACGAGGACTAGTCAGGATACCCACTGGTCTAATAAATCAAACAGACATAAATATGGGAGCGACAGAAAGTGACGTCTACCTAATAACTACACAATGTAATTAACACATAACAAGTTCAAGCGGAAGGAAATACAGTAAAATACAATGAAACGTCATAATAATACATAGAAGGACGGACGGGAACACAACCCGAAAATCGGAAACCACAATACGGCAAGAACAAGTAACAATTCAGCACTGCAACAGTTTCCATGTCAGGCCTTAGCCAACAACCCCACTTGTTTTTGGAAAATACTTCGAGTGTAAACCTTCACCCATAAATTTATATTGAAAGCCTTTGAATATAATCGTTTCAAATTGAAAATTTCTTTGAAATATACTTTCTATATATATATATACACACATACACACACACACATTTGAAAAAGAAATCTTCAAACATAGTTCCTTCAAAATAAATACTTTTCAAATATGCTTTCCAATAAATGGCTTTCAAACATCGTTTTCTGCATGACAAATGTTTTTCAACTATACTTTTCAATAAATATCTTTCGATCATAAACTCTTCAAATTAAATCTACCGGAACTCCGTCCGTAGCTCAGAATTTGTCATGAAGTACAGGGGATCTCCCGGAATACGCCGTAGTCCCAAAATAAATATGCAGTGTTGGGGGATCTCCCGGAATACGTCCGTAGTGCCAAAGTAAATATGCAGTACAAGGGGAAAGCTCACGGAATACGTCTGTAGTCTCAATTTAAATATGCAGTACATGGGAAAAGCTCCCATAATACGTCTGTAGTCCCAATATAAATATGCAGTACAGGGGAAAAGCTCCCGGAATACGCCTGTAGTTCCAATTTAAATATGCAATGCAGCCAACAAAGATAACAACCACAACAAGACAGAAACATCGTACATCGCCACAACAATCACAAGGCAACAAAAGATAGAAATGTTATGTACGACGGCCAATCAAATCAAGAACTTAAGTCACCAGCACAGTAGAACTCATTCACGAGGAATAACCACCGAAAGTAAATAATGAGCGTAAAGAAACACAGCTTAACCAGAGAGAAACAAGACATAACAACGAATACACAATATTCAAGTCAACAATAGGAAACCAAATCATCCCGGCAAGGGAAACAACTATAACCAATCTCGTTTAAACAATTAGCTTCACAGAATAAAACCCAGCTTGAACCAATGCTCAGTAATAGGCAACACCAAGAAAATACCATCAACATGGATAATTATATAACTAAACCTAAGTAATACTTAAGGAAAAATCACATAAATCACAATATACGACTCACATGCATGCTTGACACCAACATATAGATATTCCAATTACCGCGAAACAATTATAGGGCGAGATGATACAAATTCTAGCTAAGTAGGCAGTTTATGAAGAAAAATATAACATAGTGATAGAAGAGGTAAAACCTTCAGCTAAGTCAATTAAGATCAGATAATCAACCCGGGAAATCTAAAACCAAGTAATTCTAATTTAAGCAGGAAAAGATGAAATTAACAATCAAGAATGCAGTCATAGCAATTACAACTTCATACACAGGCGTATAAGGACCTAAGAACCCTAAAATACCAACCTATTTGCAAATAAGTCCGAGTACGCACTCGTCACCTCGCGTACACGGCTACAATCAGCATAGAATACACAAATCCTAAGGGGTAATTCCCCCACACAAGGTTAGACAAGATACTTACCTCAAAGACGACAACCCGGTACTCAAAAATGGACTTCTCGGGTGAAAAGGTCTCCGAACGGCTCAAAATCAACTAAAGCAACTTCAAAACACACATAAATCGTATAAGGAACTATTCTGAATAATAAAGTTTCAATCTTCACAAAATTATAAAAATCGACCCCCGAGCCCGCACCTCGGAACCCGTCAAATTTTATAAAATCCAAATACCCATTCCGATACGAGTTCAACCATACAAAATTTGTCAAATTCCGATACCATTTGGTCCCTCAAATCACGAATTTTCATTTTAGAAGTTTTCTTTCAAAACCAACATTTTCTCAAATCAAAACACAAATTAAATGATGAAAACAAAGATAAAATCATGGAATATATTTAATTCTAGTTGAAGAACACTTACCCAATCGAATTTCGTGAAAAAACCATCAAACATCGCCAAGAACCGAGCTCTAGAAGTCAAAATATGATAAAAATGGCTTAACCCTCGATTTTGAGTTATATTCTGTCTGCCCAGAATTTAAAGCATCGCGATCGCGAGAATTTATATGTGATCGCGTAGAGGAAAAATGTTACTGGCCAAAAGCTTCTATGGGATTGCGAAGGAACTTATGTGATCGCATATAAGGGAAATAGCCACTGCCAAAATATGCACAGTGCGTTCGCGAGCTTAAGATTGCGATCGCAGAAGGAAAAAGAAATGGCCGTTGACCAAACTGTACTACGCGAACGCGGGGGTGGAGGTGCGAACACATTGAGGGGAGGGGCTGTATGTACGCGATCGCGAAGCCATCTGTGCGAACGCAATGAAGGAAAAATGGGGTGGGTTGCAGAACACTATGCGCTCGCGTTCTCACCTATGCGATCGCATATAAGGGAAGACATAAAACAGAACAGCAGTTACGATTAGAAGAAATTTGACCCGAAGCCCATCCGTAACACACCCGAGGCCCTCGAGACCCTGTCTAATCGCACAAACAAGTCATATAACCTAACACGGACTCGCTCAAGGTTTCAAATCACATAAAACAATACCAAAACGACGAATCAAACCAAAGATCAAACTTATAAATTTTCAAATCTTCAAATATCAAAACTCGTGCCGAAACCTATCAATTCAATCCGGAATGACGCCAAATTTTGCAGACAAGTCATAAATAACACCACGAACTTACAACCACTATCAAAATTCCATTCCAATCCCGATATCAAAATTTTACCTATCGGCCGAAATCGCCGAAATTCTAACTTTCGCCGAATTACCCCAAATTACTCTACGGACCTCCAAAACCAATTCCGGACACGCGCCTAAGTCCAAAATCATCATACGAAGATGTTGACATCACCCAAAACTCATTCCGAGGCCGTTTACACAAAAGTCAAACCTCCGGTTAACTTCCATCACTTAGGCTTCCAAAACTGAAATGTTTTCTTCCAATTCGACTCCGGATTATGCGGTAACTGAATCCAACCACGCACACAGGTCAATATACATAATGTGAAGTTGTTCATGACCTTACGCCACCGAACGGAGCTTAAATTCTCAAAATGACCGGTCGAGTCATTACATTGCAAATAGTGCAAATTTTTAAATACAAATTTAGTTGCAATTACGTAATTAATCTGAATAATCTGGCAACCCAATTCTCTGTAAAATGACCATAAAATTTCTCATACGATGTCGAAACTTGATGATTCAAGTTGCTATAGTTCCAAAATTACGATATGGATCTACTGCTTCAATGAAAATAAATATTAGAGCTCATTTGCTCAATGTGGTACCACTTATGCTTGAAGAAACGACGTCGAAACATAAAAAATGAGTGCAACACAACACAAACCTATCTGAAACTCACCCGAACCCCTCGGGACCCCGTACAAACATATCAACAAGTCCCATAACATAACAAATACTTATTCGAGGCCTCAAATCACGCACCACAATATCAAAACTACGGATCACACCTCAAATCAAACTTAATGAACTTTGAATCGTTCAACTTCCAAAACTCATGTCGAACCTTATCAAATCAACTCGGAATGAACTCAAGTTTTGCACAAAAGTACCAAATGACATAAAAAACTATTCCAATTCCCAAAACCATAATTCGAACTCGATATCATCAAAGTCAACTCCCCGGTCAAACTTATGAACATTCCAAACCTTTAAATTTCCAACTTTTGCCAATTAGTGCCAAAACCTTCTAAAGAAATATCCAATTGTAAATCCGGACATACGCCCAAGTCTAAAATCACCATCCGGACCTAACGAAACCATCAAAACTTAATCCGAGCTCAAATGCTAAAAATTCAAACTTGCTCAACTATTCCAACTTAAAGTTTCAACAATGAAATTCATTCTTCTAAATCGATTCCAAATAACCTACAACCAAAACAAACGATCCACACAAGTCATAATACATCATACTGAGCTACTGATGCCTCAAATTACCGAGCGAAGCGCAAATGCTCAAACCAGTCGGGTTGTTACAAAGTCTCATATTCAAGTTTCAGCAAGCCTACACTCCCGACAAACCTTGAAGCAAGAGGGTATTTGTAGACACTTAAATTTTAACGGATCAAGCTAAATCCTAAATTCAAGATAATGCTACAAGATGACTCTTAAAATCTTAGGAGTCTATTAAGGTTGCTTGGAGGCTACTTTACCAAAACCCTAACTTGGAGGCTACTCTACCCTAGCCCTAGGTCATTCTTACAAAAAGTGTTACATATTCTCTTAAAAACGCATCTAAAAAATGGAGATTATTAATATCACATAAAATTAGGGGATATCCACAAAGAGATCAAGACATTGCCGGATAATTCTGATAATCAAATACTTCAAGAACATCCACAATATACTTTCATGGATATCAGAACATCCAAGGAGGTATGCATCATCCTACATACGAGAGATACGCTACTCCATCCCTCGAATCACGGAGAACAATCCGGAGTAAGAATCAAGGGAATAAAAATAATTGCACCCACAAAGATTCATAATAAAAGTATTCATGTTTTATGTTTGTGATTGCAATTTTTCATATATGTCTAAAAATTAATGCAAACTGCGGGATTTGAAAACTCTAAGTGGGTATTGTAGACATACTCTATCGTGTTTCTTTGAGAGTGCAGTTAAAGTTTGAGAAAGTGACGTTTGTTTTTTTACTAATGGGCCAGATTTAACAAATGAGGCAGGTATAACTGTATCCGATTGGGGGATGCCATGTGGCCCAATTACGTGCTACCAACACATTAAAAAGGGGACCACATAAATTTTTGTTAGTCACAGGGGTTATTTTAGACAAGAAGATAACGTTGTATGCATTTTCAGATCTATAGGTGGACGGAGAGTAAAAGTAAATCATTTATCAAACAACATGGGTATTTTTATTCCTTTTTCGTTATTTTAACTCAAAGATATTTTTTAAATCAGATTTCCTTGAAATGACAACTGAAAAATTCATTTTAACCAAATATTATCTATATTTTTATATTAAGAGGTGCCCCTTACCCAGTTCAATTCTCATAGGGATCTACTTGACATTTTTGTATGTTTAGCATAAAAAGGGAAGAGGTACTTAATAATAAGTGGTAGAGAGGAGTTCCAATTGTTATTTTTTTTATTGCTAGGTTGGACATAAAAAGGAAGAAATAATGCTTTAAGAACGTGAGAGAGAGATGTTTCCATTTTTTGTTTGCAAAGATCAATTAACATGGCTTGTTGTTATATGAGCTTTAAAATAAAAACGGAAAAAGGCCAAAAATGCCCATGTAGCATCACAAATGATTTAGTATCGAGCTTCGTCCACCTATTTGTTTGAAAATACATTCAACTTTATCTTGGGGCCTGATATTACCCCCGTGACTAACTGAGCCATATGTGGTCCCCTCTTTAATGCGTTGTCACGATTTTATTGCGACACGTGGCTAGATGGCCCTAATCACTTACAACCCGCCCCAAATATCCACCTGCCCCATTTTTCGGACCAACCCATGGTAAAATCAATATATTTCTACTTACCCATTCATTTTACCCCCATTTCTTTTATTACCCCGTCTTCTTCACCAAATTAGGGCTCTCAGTAATGGTGCATTAGGGTTTTATTAGGATTGATATTTGCTTCGATTTGGTGGACTAAAACTGAAGAATATTTCGCATCTAGCCTTATCTGGCTGACTACTCGTTGACAAAAAGTAAGTATTTATTGATTTGGGTTAACTTTTAGGGTTTGGGGATATTTGAGGTTCGATAAATGTTGCCTCTTTCTTTTTGTTTAATAGGTCATATGATATTATTATAGTATCCTTTATGTATTTATTTTTTATTTTTGTTTGGGGTGGTCCCAGTCGTCTTTGTCCGACATGAAAAAGTTAGTGGCTTTTTGATTTTGTATGTGTTGTTGGATGAGTGTTAGTCGACAGAACTGTGGCCGTTTATTCTCTTTATTGCTTGATATTATTTTGACTTTATTCCTAACTGATATGAGCCTCTTTTTTTATAATTTTTGTATTGCATGTGGATATGTCAGAAAAATGGTCGATAAAGTAGATTTGTATTTAATCATGGTGGTGATTAGGAACTGGAACCCAATTTATCTTTTTGTAAAAAAGATGTGCACATATTGAGAGAGTATGAAGTAGACCATTTGTGCTATATTAATTTGTGTAATAAATACATTACTGTACTAGGGTATGTTGAGGTACAACAACTGATTTTTACTGCTCTACGTGGTAGATGTAATTTGTTGGATGGAGATGAAGGAATTAGGAAGCTTCAGTCACTCATTAATGAAAATTTTAGGGGTTTTAATTTATTTGCTATTGAGCTCCTTGATGATACTGTTGTTGTTCCTATTATAACTCGATGTACTAATATCGATTGTGAAAATATAACTGTTGGAACTGATTGAGACAGTAAGGAAGAGGGTACATATAATGAATTTGTGCAAAGTGATTATGATAGTGAAGTTGTGTAGGATATTTAAGAAGCAAAGAAAACTTGAGGTAATAGACAAACTTGATAGGTACAAAATCTTGGTAAAAGGTATGACATTTAAGAATCTTGCTGAAGCAAAAGAAGCTATTGGTTTTTATTCTGTTGCAAATAAGAAGGCTTTAAAGGTAGTTAAGAGTGACAGGAAAATGCTTAGATATAAGTGTTTTGTCGGTTGTCTCTTTAAATATCTTATTTCTAAGGATGGAGAAAACCAAAGGTGCAAGATAAAGACTTTACATGCTGAACATGAATGTGGGGAAGTGTCACGACCCAATTTTTCCTCGGTTGGGTATCGTGATGGCACCTAGTCGTAAGGACTAGGTAAGCCTAACAGTTATGGAATAACGACAATAATAAAATAACATCTAATAATTTCTGAAATGAAATACTCTATACAGTTTTACAATTTCTCCAAAACTGGTAGTACAAGTCATAAACTCTATAGAGTTTACTACAACTTCTAAATAAAACTGTTCAAAAATAAGTAAAGATAGTGTATGAAAAAAATAGGACGGTTACTCTGCAGCCTGCGAACGCTGCAACAAGTTTGCCTTGAGTCTCCATAACAGTAATCCGCGCTGCTAGCTAATGATCAACCTGCTATGAAATACCTGGATCTGCATAAAAATGTACAGAAGTGTAGTATGAGTACACCACAGCGGTACTCATCAAGTATCAAGACTAACCTCAGTGGAGTAGTGACGAGGAACAATCAAGACACCTATTGGACTATATAAACTGAACAAGTATAGGTATGAGAACAACAGAGTATGATATCTACATAAAGACTACGCGATGTGGCTAACAACAGAGTAATTGTAATAAGAAAGGAAGAAAGTAAATACCAGCGGAATACCCAAATAGTGACACAAGAGGAAGAACGAAAAGAATCCAAAATCCGAGATCACAGATACAGGAAGGACAAGTAATGACTCAACAACAACGACCGTTTTCACATTAGTTTTTTAGTCAATAAAACTCCACGAGGTACCAAACCTCAGACTATTCACACTCACGGGTCCCAATATCTGAACCCTAACATTTGGCATCTTGTGCCCTCATTTTTCACCTCATAATCGCACTGACGACTCACGTGCCAAATAGAATCACTCTCACATAGAAGGCAAGTACAACAAGGGTATCTATACTCAACAATAACAAGGAAGCTCCTCAATCCGATAAGAGTGCTTAACTACGTGTATGCTTGTGCAAGTGTCCTAACATAGTTCAAACAAGCTATTAAGCATAAGAAAGGATCAGACAACACGTAGAATGTCTTCTCACAACTTTCACAAGAATAAGCTCACACAGGTAAGTGTACCACTACAAAATATCAACAACAAGAATGCCCCCAGGCCAACACAAGTCATCACAAATCAATCCCCGACACAACCCACCTTGTCTCGCCACGTGTGCAATGATAAATTAAATGCACAATTTGTCTCGCCACACGTGCATAATTATGTTCCCGCCTTGTCACGCTGCATGTGCAATATCAATTATAACCACAACGCGACAGAAACCTCGTGCAATCCCCATATCAACAACCGCACGACAGAAACCTCGTGCATCACAATAACCACTACCACACGGCAGAAACCCCGTGCATCACCACAACAAGTACAACAACAACAATGATAATAATACAAAGTACAATAAGTAAATCAACTCAAGAACCTTCGATCACAAGAAACGGTATATCTAGTTCACAAGGAAATAACTAGAATAAGGAAATACTAGCCATAATAAGAACAACTCAACAAGGAAGAAAATAACATGTAACAATAGTCCCGCAATGTATGGTTCAACAACCAAGAAACTAACACGAGTCAAATAAATTCCAAATAAAGGCAAGTCCACTAAGGCATAGAACCTCTAAGCTTCTTTTAAGATTGGAAAACTACGGGAGAGAAACATCCAATTCAACTAAAGGTAGGCAGCGAGAAGATCACCATAACCTCAATTAAGGGATAACATTTGCAAAAAGGGATAAATACAACTTCAAATAGAGATAGCAGTTAGGGGGAAAACAACATGGCAATAGAAGAGATAATAGTCTCAGTTAAGGCACATATGAATCAAATATCAATAAGAGCGAATCATGAAGCAATTAATTCTAATTAAGCAGGTAAAAGTGAAACTAGTAATTAAGGAGCGTAATCATACAAGTACAACTACATATTCAATGAATACAAGAACTTAGGAACCCTAAGAGGCCAATTTCCACAAAATAAGTCGGAGCACGTACTCGTCACCTCACGTACACGGACTACAATCAACATAGAAGACTCAAATCCTAAGGGGTAGTTTCCCCACACAAGGTTAGGCAAGATACTTACCTCAAAGAAGACAAACAAGTACTCTAAAATGAACTTCTCGGGTGAAAAGACCCCCAAACGGATCAAATCTAACCAAAAATAACTTCAAAGCATAGCCTTATGGAGAGCGTGGCTCAGGCCGGTCTACTTCCTACAACACCAGCCGTCTCTCAGGCTGGGGGAGGGCCCTAGAGTCCTGCCACCCACACACCAGAGCAGTTAGCCTCTCAGTTCCAAACTCCAGCACCTCAGACAACTGGAGTAGCTCAGCCGGGTATTGTGGCACAGGCCATTGAGGGAGAAACTATGTCTGCTGATGCCTTATGGAGATTGGATCGGTTCACCAAGCTATTTCCTACTAATTTTAGTGGTGCACCATCAGAGGATCCCCAGGATTACTTAGACAGTTGCTATGAGGTTCTCCAACTTCTAAAACCCATGCCGAAACCTATAAAACCAACCCGGAAAGACGTCAAATTTTGCAGGCAAGTTCCAAATAACCTAACAGAGTTATTCCAACTCTCCGAATCGCATTCTGACCTCGATTCACCAAAGTCAACTATTGGTCAAACCTCCCCACTTTCTAAACTTCAACTTTCACCGAAATGCTTCAAATCACCCTACATACCTCCAAAATCAAATTCGGACGCACACCTAAGTCCAAAATCACCCTACAAAGCTGCTCAAGGTCAAATGCCGCCGAGCGATACTTAAATTCTCAAAATGACTAGCCGGGTAGTTATATTCTCCCCGTCTTAAATAAACGTTCGTCCTCGAACGTGCGAAAAATCGCCTCAAGGTCTTTAAATCACTGAATGCACACCTTCAACATACACCCGCAGGTGATCTCACGTCACCACAATCCATATAAGCCTGACGACACCATCCTAACTGTAATTTAGCCTTTCTACCAACACTGCTAAGCCTCAGAGTCAAAATCCTCACCTTCCGTTTATTTCCAAAAGACTCGATTATAAATCCATACCATGTATCAGTCTCAACCAGCTGCAACAACTCATGCCTACCCCACAAGGTACAACCAAACAACATAACACACCACACATAGGCCCATATAACACTTCTGATCACAATAGCTGCCCGTAAGCAAAACCAACACCGACAATTAGCCTCATATCCGATAGGAACCTGTGTTAAATCTCCACTGATGATGATGCAATAACCACGAAGACCTCATAACTATGCACCCAAATCAACAAGTCACAACTAACACCATCGGGCACACACCTCCGCAAGCTAAATCTCGAGAAGCACAAAACAAAAATGACTGATATATAAAGAAAATCACATAAGAGAAATATCAAACAAGCCCGAGAGGCATGACTCTCTATCAGTACCATACTTCAATACAAATAAGAAAAATCAAAGTACATGAACAATCATAAGGACCCCATCCTGGTATAACTCTCCACTGCGGCCCACAACCCGACTCAAACATATCAAATCTCATGAAATCGCGAGGGTCTCACCCTCAACTTTAAATCACAGGTCAAATATACATCATACTAATCGAAATCTTCCACTAACCCAGTTATGCCAATAAAATCACAACACTTACTGAACTCCCATCCCGGTAGATACCAAATCACAAACCGTAACCAAGAATTCTCAGGAATCACACCAAAACCTACCATAATGAACAACATGGACTCACTTCTAATCTCACCACTCTCAATGATGGATAAAAACAACGATAGACACGGGCTACCACTCATAGAACCTCCCAACAGGGGAAAACATGTAAACGAAGTGCAAATCATGAAACTCACCCATAACTAGAACAACAAATAAGGGAACTCGTCCCGATAAGCAGAACCAAAACAAAATACGAATGGTCCCCCTCTGTAATAAATCAAAACATACATGTATGATAACATACGACACAACAACCTCCAGCCTACTATACGAAATACATCAACGGGCCAGGCCTCCCCTTTTTGGGGGCCCCTACTCGCCTGAATACCCCGATGTGACACATCTGCCCGAAGTCTGGGACAATATCTCACCATGTTGCTGGTATCTCCACACTCAAAGTAACCTCTCTACTGACGTGGCTGGGGAAACTGTGCAGTACGAGTACCCTGAGACCCATAAGCTCCTCAAACACCGTGCGAGGACTTAAGTGCAAACTAAACCGGCTAACCCACAAAACCCCTACCATGCCGCACCCTACCTCCAAAATAAGGACTAGTAGATATCTCCGGCCTACGAGTCCTCCTCGCCTCCTTGTCCTATCTCTCTTATCCTCGCTTGTACTCTCTCTCTCAAAGCCCCGCCTGTCATGTCTCTCCTGAACCCACATGCCCTCAACTCGGAGAGCGATCCCTACCACCTGCTGAAACGAAACATCCGACTCTAACTCCCGAGCCATGTTGAACCGAATATCATGCCTGGGCCCCCTAATGAATCTATGGTCATGCTCTCTAATTATAGCGACCAAAGTAAGTGCATGTCTAGACAAATCACTGAATCTGACGGCATACTCTGATACTGACATAGTGCCCTGGCGCAGCTGCTCAAACTCCGCACACCATACATCCCGAAGGGACCGAGGTACAAACTCTTTTAGGAACATCTCTGAAAACTGAACTCATGTGAGTGAAGATGACTCGACCGGGCTACCCAACTCATATGCCTGCCACCACTTATAAGTCGCTCCCCTGAGCTGAAACGTAACAAAAGTAACCCCGCTCGTCTCCACAATACCTTTAGTGCGAAGAATGTGGTGACACTCCTCCAGGAAACCTTGGGCATCATCTGTCACCAATCCATTGAAGGTAGGAGGGTGGTACTTCTTGTACCTCTCAAGTCTAAGCTGTTCTTCCTCAGATGTTGCTGCCCTAATCACGGTTGGACTAGGACCACAAGCTAGGTGTCCAAGACACCTAAAACCTGACCAACATGAACTCGCTGCTCTAGAGTGTGGGCGGCAGGAGTCTGAGCTCCTTCCCCCGTGTGTGAAGTAGTTGGTGCACCCGGAATCAATCCCGCCTGAGTTAATGTACCAAACATACTAAGGAACTGTGCTAAGGTCTCCTGAAGTCCATAGGTAACAACAGTCACCTCTGTTACCTGCCCACCAACTGGGACTACTGGCGGCTCCTCAACTGCTTCTCTAGTAGGTGCTCTAGATGCGGCACGTGCTCCTCGTTATCCTCTGCCTCTGCCCCTAGCGACATTTGCTCTGGGGGTAATGTCATCAGCAAATGCAGCTTGTGTCCTCACCGTCTGTGAGAGAATGGAATGATAAAAGTTCAAACTTTGAGATCAATGAACTCGCATGATAGGAATGAAGGAAGTGAAGCTGTGCTAATAGTTCCGTAGCCTCTCGAAGATAAGTACAGACGTCTCCGTACCGATCCGCAAGACTCTACTAAACTCGTTTATGACTCGTAACACCTATGAACCTAGAGCTTTGATACCAACTTGTCACAACCCAAATTTTTGTCCGTTGGGTATCGTGATGGCACCTAGTCTTAAGGACTAGGTAAGCCTAATAGTTATGGAATAACGATAATAGTAAAATAACATCTAATAATTTCTGGAATGAAATACTCTATACAGTTTTACAATTTCCCAGAACCGGTAGTACAAGTCATAATCTCTACAGAGTTTACTACAACTTCTAAATACAACTGTTCAGAAATAAGTAAAGACAGTTGTACGAACAAAATAGGACGGTGACTCCGCAACCTGCAAAAGCTGCAACAAGTTTACCTTGAGTCTCCACAACTGTAATATGTGCTGCTAGCTACTGATTGTGCAGAAGTGTAGTATCATTACATCACATCGGTACCCATCAAGTATCAAGACTAACCTCAGCAGAGTAGTGACGAGGAACAATCAAGACACCTATTGGACTATATAACCTAAACAAGTATAAGTATGGGAACAACAGAGTATGATATCTACATAAAGACTACGCGATGTGGCTAACAATAGAGTAATTGTAATAAGAAAGGAAGAAAGTAAATACCAACGGAATACCCAAATAATGACACATGAGGAAGAACGAAAACGAATCCAAAATCCGAGATCACAGATACAGGAAGGACAAGTAATGACTCAACAACAACGACCGTTTTCACATTAGGTTTTTAGTCAATACAACTCCACGAGGTACCAAACCTCATACTATTCACACTCACGGGTCCCAATATCTGAACCCTAACATTTGGCATCTTGTGCCCTCATTTTTCACCTCATAATCGCACTGACGACTCACGTGTCAAATAGAACCACTCTCACATAGAAGGCAAGTACAACAAGGGTATCTATATCAACAATAAAAAGGAAGCTCCTCAATCCGATAAGAGTGCTTAACTATGTTTATGCTTGTGTAAGTGTCCTAACATAGTTCAAACAAGCTAGTTAAGAAAAGGATCGAACAACACGTAGACTATTTTATCACAACTTTCACAAGAATAAGCTCACACAGGTAAGTGTACCACTACACAATATCAACAACAAGAATGCCCCCAGGCCAGCACAAGTCATCACAAATCAATCCCCGACACAACCCGCCTTGTCTCGCCACGTGTGCAATGGTAAATAAATGTCCGCCTTGTCTCGGCACACGTGCATAATCATGTTCCCACCTTGTCTCGGCACATACGCAATCCACCCACCCTCCCCTCCCCCCATATATATATATATATATATATATATCCCGCCTTGTCACGCCGCATGTGCAATATCAATAGTAACCACATCGCGACAGAAACCTCGTGGAATCCCCATATCAACAACCGCATGATAAAAACCACGTGCATCACAATAATTAGAACCGCACGGTAGAAACTTCGTGCATCACCACAACAAGTACAACAACAACAATGACAATAATACAAAGTACATTAAGTAAATCAACTCAAGAACCTTCGATCACAAGAAATCGAAGATCTAGTTCACAAGGAAATGACCACAATAAGGAAATACTATTCATAATAAGAACAACTCAACAAGGAAGAAAATAAGATGTAACAATAGTCCCGCAATGTACGGTTCAACAACCAAGAAACTAACACGAGTCAAATAAATTTCAAATAAAGGCAAGTCCACTAAAGCATAGAACCTATAAGATTCTTTTAAGGTTGGACAATTACGAGAGAGATACAACCATTAAACTAAAGGTAGGCAACGAGAAGATCACCATAACCTCAATTAAGGGATAACATTTACAAAAAGGGATAACTACAACTTCAAATTAAGATAAGCAGTTAGGGGGAAAGCAACATGGCAATAGAAGAGATAACAATATCAGTTAAGGAACATATGAATCAAATATCAATAAGAGTGAATCATGAAGCAATTAATTCTAATTAAGCAGGTAAAGGTGAAACTAGTAGTTAAGGAACGTAATCATACAAGTACAACTACATATTAAATGAATACAAGAACCTAGGAACCCTAAGAGGCCAATTTCCACAAAATAAGTCCGAGAACGTACTCGTCACCTCACGTACATAGACTACAATCAACATAGAAGACTCAAATCCTAAGGGGTAGTTCCCCCACACAAGGTTAGGCAAGATACTTACCTCAAAGAAGACAAACAAGTACTCTAAAATGAACTTCTCGGGTGAAAAGACTTCTAGAAGATTCAAATCTAACCAAAAATAACTTCAAAGCACAAATAAAACTTATATGAAACTCCTCTGGATCATAAAGTCTCAATATTTATAAAAATCTAGAAATCGATCCCAAAAGTCGACTCCCGAGCCCGCACCCCGGAACCTGATAAATTTCACAAAACCCAAACACCCATTCCGATACAGGTTCAAGCATACTAAAATTATAAAATTCCGATACCATTTCGTCCCTCAAATCGTGATTTTTCATTTTGAAAACTTTCTTCAAAAACCAACATTTTCCACAACTCAAAATACAAATTAAATGATAAAAAAGAAGATAAAATTATGGAATATATCAAAATTCTAGGTGAAGAACACTTACCAAATCAATTTTATTGAAACCCCCCCAAAGAAGCTCCCAAAACCGAAGTCTAAAACTCAAAATATGAAGAAAATGGCCAAACCCTCGACTTAAATGTTTCTGCCAGGACTTCCGCATCTACGAACAAGAAACCGCACCTGCGGAACTGCATTTGCGAGAAAGAGTCCGCATCTGCAAACTCACCTAACCAGGCTAGGGACCGCATCTACGGATTTACAACCATACCAGCTGCACCGCAAAAGCGAAAGGGGAAGCCGCAAAAGCGGAGCCGCACCTGCGCTCCAAAGTGTCGCAGGTGCAAAGCACCAGAAACAGACCTCCTCAAAAGTATGAAAACATCCAAAACTCGACCAGAACACGCCCGGGGCCCCCGAGACCTCGTCCAAGCATACCAACAGGTTCTATAACCTAACACGGACTGACTCGGGGCCTCGAATCACATCAACCAATGATGAAACTACAAATTGCACCATGAATTAAACTTATGAACTTCCAATTCTTCTAACTTCTAAAACCCGTGCCGAAACCTATCAAACCAACCCGGAAAGACGTCAAATTTTGCAGACAAGTGCCAAAAAATCTAACGGAGTTGTTACAACTATCAGAATCGCATTACAACCCCGATATCACCAAAGTCAACTATTGATCAAACCTCCCCACTTTCCAAACTTCAACTTTCGCCGAAATGCTTCAAATCACCCTACGGACCTCCAAAATCACATCCGGCCGCACGCCTAAGTCCAAAATCACCCTACGAAGCTGCTCAAGATAAAATATCTCCCAGCGGGACTTAAGTTCTCAAAACGATCGGCAAAGTCGTTACAAGAAATATTTGAGAACAGAAGAGCTACTCCTGCTATCTTAGCTCATTATTTTAAGAGAAAGGTTCAAAATAATCCCAAGTACAAGGTGAAAGAAATGAAGAGTGACCTGGAGGAGAGATTTATGATGAATGTGAGTCAGTAAAAGTTAAAGAGAGCGAATAGGATGGTGTTAGAGAAACTAGAAGGTAGCTACTTAGATGAGTACAACAAGTTGGGGGTATGTGCCCAAGAATTGAGGGATAGCAATCATGGTTCTGATGTGGTTATCCAGATATCAAAGGATGCTTTGGAAGAAGATAAAAGGAGATTCTTGAGGATGTATGTGTGTTTTCTGGACCTCAAGAATGGCTTCAAAGCAGGTTTGAGGCCTTCTATAGGACTTGATGGTACCTTTTAAAAAGAAAAATACCAAGGCATGTTTCTGGTGGTTGTGACTCAAGATTCTGCTAAATATCTTTATCCATCAGCTTGAGCTATGGTAGATAAGGAAAATAATAGAACTTGGCACTGGTTTATGGAGAACTTGAAGAGTTCTTTAGACTTAAAAGAAGGTGAAGGAGTAACCTTCATGTCAGATATGCAGAAGGCACTTTAACTTTTTTTTTTCTATTAGTTTTTTCCTTATAGTGGAAACTACATTTATCCAGAACTGTTGACTTGCAGGGACTCTTGGATATTGTTAGGAAAGTTTGTCTAGAAGCTCATCACTGATTTTGTGTGAGGCACATTGAAGAAAATTGGTGTAAGATCTGGCATAGTGATTAGATGAAAAATCTACTTTGGTGGTCTGCGTGGAGCATATACGAAGAAATATTTAAGGATAGGTTGAGACAGCTAGGTGAAGTATCTGAGGAATGTGTGGAAGTCTTGTTGAAGTATCCACCCTCTAGCTGGTGTACACCCAATGCAAGAACCAAATGGTGGAAAATAACTTCACAAAGTCTTTCAACTCATGGATTCTTGAAGCCAGACAACAACCCATTTGTGAAGATGCTTGAAACTATCAGAGTGAAGGTGAAACTAATTATCTTTAGACTGTTTTATTAGACAGTTTCATTCCATTTTAAAAAAAACAATATGTTTTTAATGTGACTATTTTAATGTTATTATTTGTTATATGAAGATAGTGACTTTGTTAAAGGACCATGGAGATGAAGTGAGTAGACGGAAAGATGACTACAATCCAAAGAAGCTTGATCCAAGGTTGTCCCTCATTTTTAATGGAGAAAGGTGTATTGGTAAAAAATATAGCCTCATACGTGTACAAATTTTGGATGACTCAGCCAGCCAGGTGGACCAAATAAAATATCACACGTGGACACGAGATAAAAAGGTATGGTCAATACAAGGAATTAGTCGCGGAAAGATCATCAAAGAAGAAGAGACACGGTCACAACGAATCCGGACGCAATAATGGGCCGATTCGAAGATCAGCAATTAATGTCTTGTACGTTATGTAACTCCTAAAATAACAGTTACTATTCATCATTGTAATGCCTCATAAATGTAATAAATAAGCATTAAATAGGCTATCATGACATAAATATAAACGTTGTACTAGGAGATCATCCCTATAAAAGGGATAAAAATGTAACAAACAGGATCATCTAATTTCTGGGATACTAAGTTATTTTATTCTTTGTATATTGCTCTCAAAATTATTGCTACCTTATTCTTTATTTTACTAATTCGATTATCAGTAACCCGAGTTTATCCTAAATTAAGCTTTAGTCAAAAGATCTTATTTTTTGGTTAAACAAATTGGTTCCGTTACCGGGAACCTGATAATCACCGTTTTCGCTACCAATCGATATCCTTAAAATCATGTCGAATTTCAACAACAACAACGTCAACAATAATGACAATAACAACCAACAAAGAAGTGAAACCCCAGCTTAAACTCCTCCTCGAGGAACTCCACGAGCTTCGAGAGAACCATCTCCTGAAAGAGCTGACAATCGTAACAATAATGAACAACCGGTGGAATCAGATCAAATAAGGCAAATGATTGCTGAATACGTGGGACAGGCTTTGCGAGAATTTGCAAGAGGATTACCACAAGTACCTCTAGTACCACCAACACTGCCTCTGAATAATACAATTCTAGTAGAAGATTTGCAAGCGGGGTTAACAAATTCAACCAGGAATGAAACTCTCAATACACTTCCTGAAACACGACCAGGTACGACTAGTAATTCAGAATTACAAAATTTATTATTAACCATGCAGAAGCAGATGAAAGAACAAAACGATCGCATCGAGCAAATCCCTGGTGTTCCGCCTATTATCAAAGGAATTGATGTGGATAGGTATTCTCAACAACCTTGGAAGCCAAGTGCAGCCCCCTTACTTATACCCAAGAAGTTTAGAATGCCTGATGTCCCCAAATACGACGGAACAACACTGCTTTCACTATNNGTTTCAAAGGGAAAGAATGCAACTACCAAGGGTGCCTGACAACTGGGCAGCTATGGCATTCACAAGCAACTTGAACGAGAAAAGTTCAGAAGCCACGAGACGACTCAAAGAAAGTCTAAGAGAATTCCCGGCCACAACATGGAATGACGTATACAATAGGTACAATACTAAATTAAGGATTGAAGAGGATATAATCACACGATCAAAAGATGAAGAATATCACATAACAAGGCGCCTAGAATCAGAGAAAAAGTCAGGTAAAAATAGGTATGATCCTTACTTAGGACCCTCGAGATGTGACCTACATCCCAGGTTCGAAAATACAAAACCTTCAGGAAGAGATACAAACTCATCCTCATCTGGATCCAAGAGAGATCGAGATGAACAATTCTGGGATATTACTCAAATTGGACACCATAACTTTAATGTAAGCATCACTGAGCTCGTCTCAATACTAAGAAGTATGNATATTACCCGAATTGGACACCATAACTTTAATGTAAGCAGCACTGAGCTCGTCTCAATACTAAGAAGTATGGGAGACAAAGTTAAATGGCCGAAAGAAATGCGTTCTAATCCTAACAGGAGGAACCTCGATCAATGGTGTGAATTCCACAATGATCACGGCCATAGAACAACAGATTGTAGATATTTACAAGGTGAAGTAGAACATCTATTAAAACAAGGCTATTTAACAAACTTGTTTAGTGATAAAGGTAAACAGGCATATATGAAGAACAGGCAGGAGCCACCGAAACCACCCTACTCAAAACGGACTGTTAATGTCATACATGGAGGAGAAGAAGTAAACGGGATAATCTGCCAGCTAA
>ML293343.1:0-14908 GCA_005239495.1 Nicotiana undulata | reverse complement strand
AAAGGAAGAATTTTTTTAGGATCCTTGTATTCGATTATGGTTCGACTTTATCAAACAATTTGAAGATCTATCTAGCTCAAGATTGGGTGAATCTTTCCCTTTATTTACTTCTCATTATCATTTGATATTGTTCAAGCCACCGTCTTTTTCTTATATTATGGAATTCAATCGAGACTATAACCGACTTTTATGTTCCACTATGCTTGTTTATTCATGTTTTTAATCTCATATCTAGAATTAAATATCTTTGGCTAGGATTTATCCTCTATCTCCTTATTCAATTAGTTTAACAAAAAGACTCAAAACTTTTTAGTCAAACAATTTGGCGCCATCTGTGGAAATTTTCTAACCGAAGTTTTTGTTTCCTCTAGATCTAAATTCAGTCCGAGTTCCACTTCGGTTCGTCATAGCTTCATATCCTTTCGTTACAAATGCAAACTTGAGAAATTTGTA
The DNA here is from genome assembly GCA_005239495.1 of Nicotiana undulata. NCBI lineage: Eukaryota > Viridiplantae > Streptophyta > Magnoliopsida > Solanales > Solanaceae > Nicotiana > Nicotiana undulata. The sequence goes on along the minus strand of ML293343.1, from coordinate 14,455 downwards.
GACGTGCTCTTGAAATAGCCAGACCAACCAAGGTTAGATCTTTGCATGAAATCGAAATTATGTTTGATATCTATACGAAAACTACGTCTTGCTCTAGTAATGGTTTTGGTACGTCATGTGTGTAAGTTGTCAGAGTAGGATTATGGCCACTACGCATTGAGCACGTCCACAATCCTATTGCCATATTAACACTAGATACCTATCTATACCTTATGCATACTACCCTCTCTCTCTTAGAAATGAATGATAACATGTTGTGTAATTCTTTGAAATGATAAGCTTGTCATGCCTGTACGCTTGTGATATGGCCCATGTTTTCATTATCTTTGTGCACCCGAGACTGGATCAGAATGGGACTCGAACTCGAGATCCCAACGGCCGAAGTAAGTTGTCAGTCCGTAAGAAGCCTAGATTCAACTAACGACAAAGCCGAGCACGAGGCTGAGATCAAAGATAAAGCTAGCACTCGAGTAGGAAACAAAACGAGTCGTTCTACGGGGCGACTCTCAGTTCATTGCCAATCAAGTCGCAGGGACTTTCCAAATCTAAGGAGCGGAGACTGCAAAAACACCAGTCCAAAGATCTACAAGATGTCACTCGAGTTCGATGAATATCAGCTCGACCAAACCCCTCGAGCACATAGCGCCGAAGCAGGCAACCTTGCTAAACTAGCAGCAGCCATAGAGCATAGTCAGATAAGGGAACGTGGTCGCTCCTCTCCACTCATCAACCAATCAAGTCAAGGTAACAAACGATTTTCTTTGGTTTTAAATTTCTATTGTTTTAAAGTGGGATAGGAACAGGAGCATTCTCCCAGATATGCGAACATGGAACAACTGTCGTAAAAAAAGGGTCAAGGTTCGAGTTCTTCGAAAAATGGCATATCAAGAAAATTCTCTCCATGCCATATCATCCTCCAGCCAACGGTCAAGCGAAATCCCCCAATAAATCAATACTTAACATCATAGAGAAAAAATCCGTATAGACTGGGACTAGGGTTCCAGCCGGGAAAACATGCAAATCTCTCCAACATATGCAGGCAACGCATAAGTGTGTGAATCTCCCCCACGTATTCTCCAAAGCGACGTTGCGTCGATACAACACGTTAAATTTGACCTCGCTTGAATTAACTACGGGTTATGTTCGACCTTGTTCGGATCCACGCCCAAGTGGCCCCCGACCATCATCAACTAAAAGAGTTAACTTTAACCTCGCTCGAGTTGACAACAAGTTAAATTCGACCTCGCTCGATTTAACTACGGGTCATGTTCGGCCTCGTTCGAATCCACGCCCAAATGTCCCCCGACCATCATCAACTAAAAGAGTTAACTTCGACCTAGCTCGAATTAAATACAAGTTGAATTCGACCTCACTCGACTTAACTACGGGTTATGTTCGATCTCGTTTGAATTCACGCCCAAGTGGACCCCGACCATCATCTACTAAAAGAGTTAACTTCGACCTCGCTTGACTTGAAAACAAGTTAAATTCGACCTCGCTCGAATTAACTGCGGATTATATTCGACCTCGTTCGAGTTCACGCCCATGCGGCCCTTGGCCATCATCAATTAAATGAGTTGACTTCAACTTCGCACGAGTTAACGATAATTTAAAATTGACCTTTCTCAAATTAACTATGGGTTATATTCGACCTCATTCAAATTCGCGCCCACAGGGGCCCTGGTTGTCACGACCCAAAAATCATAAGTCGTGATGGCACCTAACTCAACCCGCTAGGTAAGCCAACTAACAGAAAATACTATTTATAACAATGTAAATAACCTAAAAAACTTCAAACCTCCTAGCCTTTGTAACACTATTAATAAGGTGATCTCTAAAGTAATTGCTAATAGAATTAAACCCTTTCTTAGCCGGTTAATCAATTGGGAACAAGCTAGCTTCATAAAAAATAGACGATCTTGTGACAATGCCCTAATCATCCAGGAGATTTTAAAGAAATTCAACCATAAAAAAGGTAAACCCAGTTTTATACTAAAACTTGACTTAGAAAAAGCATTCGACAAGCTAGAATGGTCTTACATATATCGAACACTAAAATTCTTTAAATTTCCACCAAAACTTTTCATCCTCATTATGAGTTGTATTACCACCAGTTCTATTTCCATCCTAGTAATGGAAACAAGAAAAAAGAATTCACTCCATCAAGAGGTATTAGACAAGGTGACCCCATGTCACCATATATATTCATCTTGTGCATGGATATGTTATCAAAAAACTTCAACAACCAAGTGGATACTAAAAATTGGGATCCCATTAGATTTAACCCCAAATCCCCCCCTCCCCTCCCCAATCCCATTTGTTTTTTGCGGATGACCTGAATTTAATGGGTGAAGCAAATTCCAAAACGACTTATACAATCTGCCAACAAATGGAGAGTTTTAGTAATATGTCGGGCCTTTCTATTAACAAAGAAAAATTCAAATTAATTATCTCTAGAAGTTGTAGCCAACATACTAGAGAAATGGCTTCTAAATCTTTTGGTATTAAAATTAGTCAAGTTTTTGGCTCATACTTAGGTTTTCCAATGTCAAATAAACCCCCAAGGTACAAGGACTATCAGCCTCTCCTTAATAGAATGCATGCTAAATTAAACATTTGGAACGCCTGTTGGTTAAGTATGGCAGGGAGATGTACGTTAATAAAATCAACTCTAAATACTCTCCCCAACCATCTTATGCAAATTAGACTACTCCCTTCAAAAACTATACAGGAAATTGATAAAATTCACCGTAATTTCCTTTGGGGAACCACTAAGGAAAAAAAGAAAATACACCTAATTGGATGGAATACTGTGACTAATACATTGCCTAATGGGGGCCTTGGTATTAAAAGGACAAAATACAAAATATGGCTCTTCTCACTAGCTTGGCATGGAGAATTCTACCTAACCCAACCTCCCTTTGGGCACAAGTACTAACCAGTATCTATGGAAATAGAAAAAAAATCACTGGATGCTCAAATACGTGGAATAGTCTACTAAAAGGATGGATTGTGTGCAACAAAGGTATCCAGCGGCCAATAGATACTCACACTCACTTAAATATTTGGCATACACAATGAATCCCCAATGATCCAAGCCTCCGTAACCATCTTATTGGCCCGTTAAAGCGAGATGAAAAAAATTAACCATTCACAATATTTAAAAAAAAAAAAGGAATGAGACCTAAGAAAAATCTCATTTGATCTACCTGATTTTGTCAAGAGCAGTATTTTTTTCACTAAACACTAAAGAATACATCCATACACCTAATTCTCTCATTTGGAGTCTTAGCCCAAGTGGGATTTTCTTAACAGCTTCTTCCTATACACTAGCTGATGATTCAACACCCCACACCCCCTCCTTTAATTGGATCTGGGACCTCAAATATCCTAATAAGATCAGATTTTTGGTTTGGAAGTTATATCACAACAGATTGCCCACAAGAAGTTATCTAGCCAAAATTGACATTAACATAAACCCTAATTGCCCTATTTGCAAGAATGCAACTGAGTCCACCATATTTTCTGGGAATGCACTATTGCAAAATCAGTGTGTAAAGAAATATGAACAAATATGAGTAACCAACTACTTGCTAATAACTGGCTAGACCAAATAAAAACATATGGTCCTACAAATATTAACAAGTACCTAAGCTGGGAAAACACTTTCCCGTTTGCACTTTGGGCCATATGGATTATTAGAAACCATAACAACCAAAACAACACTAACACCCTGGTTAACAAGAAAAGGGTACTAGACCTAGTAATGGAATATTTTTTTATGACATCAAGGATTCATACATACAAAAAAATATATTAGTATCAAGGTCAGTTGGCAACCTCCACCTAGGGGTTGGCTAAAAATTAATATAAATGGTGATTTCACAAGAAACTCCCTTCAAGGAGGCATTAGTGGTGTCATTAGAAACTATACTGGTTGGAGGACAAGATACAATCAGAAAATACATGTAATCTCATCAATCAAGGTGGAACTTCTAGCTCTCCGGCAGGCTCTATATATAGTCACCAGGGAAAACTTATTTCCAGTCGAAGTTGAAACTGATGCAACAGAGGTAATGCATTTTCTTCATGATGACTACCCAACCTATAACAATTTAATTTATGAATGCAGGTTGTTTAGTGGACAAGGCATCCAAGCAAGGGAAAATCAGAATGAAGCGTAGCTTCCGTGAAGAGAATATGGTTGCTCATCCCTTAGTAAAATCTGCTCTCTTGGATAATAGTTATTAAATTAAATGTTCTAGGTTTACCTCCTGAACTTGTCAAAACAGCCTACAACAAGGATCAGGAGGGATATATGTATTTAAGAACTTGTTCTACTAACCAGTGCGAAAACTTAGCAGCACTGGGTAATGAAAATGCCTTGCATGGCATTGTTTTGGCCGGAAGAGGCTTATGTAATTAATAATTATGGGTGCACAACCCTAGTTAATGTTTAATGAAGTATATTTTGTCTTTAATAAAAATAATATTATTATTCGTGGTCTTCCTTAGGTGAGTATTCTGTTACTGCAAAGCCAAATAATATATATGTTATTACTTTTAGATTAGTTTAACGTTCATCAATTATTTTTTGGACTTTTTATTAAATGTGGCTAATTAATTGTTTGTCTTTGCCATTTTTAGTTATTTAATTCATTGGCTGCTTGTATTTTTTGACATATAAGGTTTTTGTGGTATAGTATTGGTTGAAATATGCTCATATTCTTTTCTTTTATTTTCTAAGTTTGCCATTCTGTTTATTGAGGAGGCATTTCTAAGATAAGTCAGTTTATTTTAACGGCTACTGCCGGCTATTGCATCGACCATTTTTCTCCAGCACTCACCATCGACCACCTTTTTCCACAAAAACGACTTGTGTTTCTGTTCTCTTTCCGCTTGTAAATCAGGTGTGCCGCCGCAGCCATCAGTACACCTTTTTCCCTTCCCCTCTCTCTTATGTGGAGGCAACACCTTTTTTTTGGTTCTTGTGTTTAATGTGTCTTTCAGGTAATCCGTGGTGGCTATTGGAGATGAGCGAGGAGTGGGAGCACAAACATAGGAGGGCTGTTATGGTGAGCCAGGTGTTGCATGTTGTCGTGTACACCAGAGACAACTTCTAGGTTCTTTCCCTGGAGTTGGTACCTCCCGTTTTCCTATTCTCCTTCCCTTTGCGTTAGTTGATTTTCTTCCTTTTTAGTTCGCATTAGTGTTAAGATTTCTATTAGCTTCAACTTTTTTTCTCCTAGTCTTGTCCGTTTGCCTAGTGTGTGTGAGTGATTCTCCTTAGTATGTTGTAGGTATAGTGGTTGTAGTTTGGGATGGTAGAATAAGGTCATGTCCACGGGAAGGCCAGGGTGCGGGGTAAGGCAGGTGGTGGGACGGGAGGCAAGGGAGGTAAGGGGCTCAAGGGTGCCTGTAGGTTAAGAATTGGGTATTGGAACATAGGTACATTGAATGGTAAGTCTATAGAGCTGGTGAAGATCCTATAGAAGAGGAAGGTCAATATAGCGTGTGTCCAAGAGACTCGGTGGGTAGGATTGAGGGCGAGGAATGCAGACGCGTATAAGTTGTGGTACTCTGGAGTCCTGAAAGGTAAGAATGGTGTAGGCATTTTGGTAGATAAGGAACTTAGAGAGTCTGTGGTAGAGGTCAGGCGGGTGAATGATAGGTTAATGTCTATTAAGTTGGTGATTGGATAGTGCACCCTAAATGTCTTTAGTGCGTATGCGCCGCAAGTAGGTTTGGATGAGAAGGTCAAGAGACGCTTATTGGAGAGGTTGGATGATATTGTGCGTAGTTTTCCGCCTGCTGAGAGGTTATTTATAGGAGGGGATTTTAATGGTCATATTGGGTCGACTGTAGGCGGCTTTGGCGAGGTGCATGGTGGCTTCAGTTTTGGGCATATGAGTGCAGGAGGAACTTCGATGTTGGATTTCGCAAGGGCATTTGAGATGGTGATTGCTAATTCTAGTTTTCCAAAGAGGGAGGAGAATTTGGTTACTTTTAAGCGCACGATGGCGAAGACTCGGATTGACTATCTGCTCCTTAGGAGGTGCGACAGAGGGTTGTGTAAGGATTACAAGGTTATCCCAGGTGAGACCCTCGCGATGCAGCATACAATCTTGGTGATGGACGTCAGTATTATGATGAAGAGGAAAAATAGGACTGCACGAGGTTGATCGAGGATCAGGTGGGGAGCCTTGACTATGGATAAAGATCAGGTGTTGGAAGGGAGGCTATCAGCTGTGGGAGCCTGGAGGAGTAGTGGGGACGCGAGCATTATGTGGTCAACAACGGCGGATTATATACGGGAGGCAGCGAGAGAGGTGTTGGCAGTTTTGAAGGGTTTCACTGGAAGGCACAAAGGCGACTGGTGGTGGAATGAAGTGGTCCAAGGTAAAGTGGAAGCGAAGAAGGCGGCGTACCTGAAGTTAGCAGAGAGCACATGCGAGGTTGAGAGGAGTGCGAACAGGGAGAGGTATAAAGTAGCTAGGAAGGATCTAGGGGCCAAATGAGGAGAGAAGAAATTATTCCGACTGGCTAAGGCAAGGGAGAGGAAGGCGCGAGATATGGATCAAGTGAGGTGCATCAAAGACGAGGACGGTAGATTATTGATGGGAGAGGTCCAAATTAAGCGGAGATGGCAAACTTACTTTCATAAACTTTTGAATGAAGAAGGGGATCAGGATATTGTGCTAGGTGAGTTGGGGAATTTCGAGATCCACCGCAGTATTGGGTACCATAGTTGCATCAAGGTTGAGGAGGTTGTGGGAGATATGCGAAAGATGAGAAGGGGCAGAGCTACCGGGCCTGACGAGACTCCGATAGAATTTTGGAGGTGTGTGGGTAGAGTGTGTCTGGAGTGGTTGACGGGGTTGTTTAATATTATTTCCCAAACGAAGAGGATGCCAGACGAGTGGAGGTGGAGTGCGGTGGTTCCGTTGTAGAAGAACAAAGGTTACATCCATAGTTGCAACAACTATAGGGGTATCAAACTATTGAGTCATACCATGAAAGTGTGGGAGAGGGTAGTAGAAGAGAGGGTGAGGAGGACGATGTCTGTATCAGACAACCAGCTTGGATTCATGTCGGGTCGTTCTACTACGGAAGCTATCCACCTCAGTAGGAGGTTGGTGGAACAGTACAGGGATATGAAGAAGGATATGCACATGGTGTTTATTGATCTAGAGAAAGCGTATGACAAGGTTCCTAGAGAGGTTGTTTGGAAATTCCTAAAGGCTAAAGGTGTGCCAGTTGCTTACATTAGGGCGATTAAGGACATGTATGATGGAGCTAAGACTCGGGTTAGGACAGTGGGAGGCGACTCCGAGTATTTTTCGGTTGTTATGGGATTACACCAAGGATCTGCGCTCAGCCTATTCCTGTTTGATCTGGTGATGGATGCACTGACACACCATGTTCAAGGAGAGGTTCCTTGGTGTATGTTATTCGCTAATGATATTGTTCTAATTGATGACACACTGAGTGGCGTTAACGAGAGGCTAGAGGTTTGTAGACAGGCCCTTGAGTCAAAGGGTTTCAAGTTGAGCAAGACAAAGACGGAATATCTTGAGTGTAAGTTCAGTGCCGAGCTAAGGGAAGCGGGCAGGGACGTGAGGCTTGGATCGCAGGTCATTTCCAAAAGAGGCAGTTTCAAGTACCTTGGGTCAATTATCCATGGGGGTGGGGAGATCGACAAGGATGTCACACACCGTATAAGGGTGGAGTGGATGAAATGGAGGTTAGCATCCGGAGTCCTGTGTGGCAAGAAAGTGCCTCCGCTACTCAAAGATAAGTTTTATAGAGCGGTGGTTAGGTCGGCCATGTTGTATGGGGCTGAGTGTTGGCCAGTTAAGAACTCACATACCCAGAAGATGAAAGTAGCAGAGATGAAAATATTGAGGTGGATATGTGGGAACACTAGGATGGATAAGATTAGGAATGAAGATATTCGGGAGAAGGTGGGCGTTGCTCCTATTGATGACAAGATGCGGGAAGCGAGACTCAGATGGTTCAGGCATGTTCAGAGGAGGAGCTTGGATGCCCCGGTGAGGAGGTACGCGCGGTTGGAGTTGGTGGGTACGAGGAGAGGTAGAGGGCGACCTAAGAAGTATTGGGGAGAGGTGATCGGGCAGGATATAACGAGACTTCAGATCTCCGAGGACATGGAGCTCGATAGGAAGCAGTGGAGGTCGAGCATTAAGGTTGTGGGTTAGGAGGTAGTTGAGCATATTTAGTCTTCCAGTGTGAGGGTAGGCAGATAGGATTTAGTCTTATACTGCTAGTGGTCAGTGCTGTGTTTACACTACTCATCCATTTTCGTAGTGCCGAGCATTATTTAGTGGTCATTATTTCTGCCTTTCATCTATTCACTGGTTCTTGTGTGTTGTTGTTATTATTTCCATGATGATACTGATATATTTTCTCTTTTTATCTTTTCATCATCTTGAGCAGAGGATCTATCAGAAACAACATCTCTACCCAATCGGGGTAGAGGTAAGGTCTGCGTACACACTACCCTCCCCAGACCCTACTTGTGGGACTATATTGGGTTGTTGTTGTTGTTGTTGTTGTGGTATAGTATTGGTTCAAAATTAGCAAATATTAAGCTTTATATTTTTAGGAGTTATACGATAAACCCAGGGGCGGAACCACCTTATCAGAAGCGGTGTCACGTGACACCGATTTATCGGAAAGATTTATTAAATGTACATATATAAACATAAGCAAAACCAGATATTTATATACAAATAAATAGGTGACATTGCTTAAACAAAGAAGGCTCATTGGTTTGGTGGTGAACTGCTTCAAATGTTGGGAGGATAATAGTTCGAATCTGTTTGAAAGTTCATATTTTTATCATTTTTAAGACTTTATTTAATTTTGAAATATAATTTGTATTACTGAGGCTTGAATCATCGACCTATAACAAAATTATGGAGCAAGAAGAACCACTTAAGCTGGAATCCATTTGTTACCGAAGTTGACAATATATATAAAATCAAATAAGTCTCCAAAAAAAAGACATTTAGTACTATTTCATGAGACTATTATTGTTCAAAGAAAAAAGCTAGTCGTAGAGAGTTATAATAATGTTTTGAATTTTGTGCTTTTTTAATATGATGTTACGATAGTAATTATCCATTTATTCACTTCTTTGTTTACTTATATAAAAAATGTGACGTCACTTAGGAAATTTTTTGCATACACNTTATGCAAAAAAATTCCATTAGAGACGCTCTTTAATTTCATGATTTCTTTTTGTAACTTTTATATATATTCAGCATAAAAATGAACCTAAATCCAACTTAGTTTCTTTGTAAATGAAAGACCAATTTGAGTTAACCATAACCGAACCGACCCATCCCTGCAATTCTGTCTTGTAGCTAGTTGTAGATAATACTTAGAGGCATAGGCATAAATTTTCATAAATAGTGTCAATATTTGGAATAGGGAACAACTGAATAAATAATTATAGTGACAAAGTCAATTTTTGTATATATATATATATATATATTTCACCCCTCATATACTATATGCATAAAGTAGTGGCACCCGCAACCTCCGATTCCTGGATCCGCCTCTGGCTGGATGTGAATGCTCAAGTAGTCATCCCTAGGAGCTGAAGTAATGGAAAATGAATGTNAGAAGCTAAAATAAGACGAACACCGTTTATAACATAAAAATTGTGTCAACAAGCACATACAACGCGAAATATTCAAATCAAATTGGCGATTTTCACATATTTTCGGTAATCTTGTGCTGGAGCTCCATAAGGTCCATCTATTAATAGCTTTGGCAGACTGAGATTTAGGAGTAACTTTTTGCATCAATAGTAATAAAACCACCCAAAATATTCATATATTTATCTGAAAGCGTTTCCTTCTTAAATATACCCGAAAACAAATTCCTGTAGTGGTTTGAGTCCATATAAAAATATAACTTTTCTTGGTGTTTTCGTCAGCTCTGAGCAGGCCACTCTTTCCAGCCTCCGGGCGCTCGCAAGCCTCAGAAAAGACCCGCTTGAGTTCTTGAGTCCAATCACCAAGTTGCTGGATGCAGGGGCGGATCTACCTTATGGGTTCGGGGTGCCACGGCACCCGCTCGCTTCGGTAAAATATTTACTACGTATGTAATATATCTATTAAATAACCGATATATTGAATTGATGGCACCCGAACTAAACAAAGATGGTGTGGGTGCCAGTGGTCCTGCTACCCGCCTAGAGGATGTCCCCAACCTTGTGGATTCAAGATCGAATCCCAATAGCAGCAATTTCTTTTTGTTTCTCTCTTTTTTCTTGTTTTTCCTTTATTTTCGGTTGGGCCCTAGGGCCTCACCTCTTTTTCCCTTTTTTCTTTGTTTTCTTTTCCTCTTTTTTCTTCGTTGTTGTTCCTATTTTTTCTTCCTTTTATTTTTTAAGTTTATCCCTTCTTCTTTATTTTTCAATCTTTTGTATACCAATCTTTATTTTGTTTTTACGTTCTATTATTATCTCTTACTTTATGAATAATTGTTTTCAAGATAGTTAGTAGATGATGTCTCCTTTTTTGATGACACAATATTGATTTAAATATTGAAGTATAATTGGATCTGTCTTTTCTATTTGCTCTAGAAAAATTAATTTGATTATAGTCGATTTGAGTTGATTATTATAGAACGTTGAAGGTTTTAATTTAAACATATTACCATATAACTCGACAACTAACATGTATAAAATAATCCAAGAATGATAAAGGTAAATTAATCTAGTCAAACAAAGAATATGTAGTATTAAGCTATTTTTTATGCAAAAAAATTCCATTAGAGACGCTCTTTAATTTCATGATTTCTTTTTGTAACTTTTATATATATTCAGCATAAAAATGAACCTAAATCCAACTTAGTTTCTTTGTAAATGAAAGACCAATTTGAGTTAACCATAACCGAACCGACCCATCCCTGCAATTCTGTCTTGTAGCTAGTTGTAGATAATACTTAGAGGCATAGGCATAAATTTTCATAAATAGTGTCAATATTTGGAATAGGGAACAACTGAATAAATAATTATAGTGACAAAGTCAATTTTTGTATATATATATATATATATATTTCACCCCTCATATACTATATGCATAAAGTAGTGGCACCCGCAACCTCCGATTCCTGGATCCGCCTCTGGCTGGATGTGAATGCTCAAGTAGTCATCCCTAGGAGCTGAAGTAATGGAAAATGAATGTCTGTATATTCAGCACGTAGAGTTACAGTAGATAAGCATAGTGAGGAAACTAATTTTCAGAAATAGACAAGATTCCATTCATCCCACGGTTGGGAATTAATGAAACTCCCACAGAAATAATAGGGTTAGGAACTTAGGGTAAAGGAAAAGTTATTATAGAATAAGGGTATATTTGTCTTTTTAGTATATCTTATCGGTTTATCGATAAACCGATAACCGAAGAGGACAAAATCGAAATCGAAATCGATAACTCGATAAGAAAAAATTCGAAATCGAAATCGAAAAATCGAAAAACCGATATCGATAAACCGATAACAAATAATCGATTCGATTTATCGATAAACCGATTCGAATGCACACCCCTACATACACCACTGGATCAATCTTTACTCCCAAAATTCTAAAAACCAGAGTTGTCGATTTCTTATTCTCATTATTTAACAAGTTTTTAAATAATTGTCACAAAATTATATCACACAAAATATTTAACTAAATGTAGTTTTCAAACTTGCAAGTTCGAATCAGTGCTGTCGTTTTGATTCAATACTAGAGTATTACTTAAAGAATAATAATTTTTATAAGATATAAAGTTCTCCTGAAATTAAAAAAAGAAATATGATAACTTGTAAAACTAAGAAGATGAAATTATAGAACTTAGTTTAGGTTGAATTTAAGAAATGATGAGTGAGGATTTCTATGGGGAAAAGTAGGGGTGTACAAAGATAACCGATAAACTACACCAACTCGATAATCGAGTCAAATCGAAACGAAAAAAATTCGATTGTGGTTTGGTTTGAGTTAGTTTGGTGTTGAAAAAAAAAACCCGATCATAATTGATTTGGTTTGGTTTTAACTAAAGAAAGTCAAACCGAAACCAAACCAACCCGACATTACTTTTAGACAATTTAAAAAAAATATTTATGCATATACATATTTATTGTAAGATAAATATTTTTTAAACTTGTTCACAGTTTTATCTTTAAAAATATTATTTAAAGTGTGGATTTAACATTCTTGAATAGTCCAATAAATTTTATAACTCATAAAGGTAGTAAGTCAAATAAAGTTCAAATCAATACTAATGCTAATAAAGGAAATTCAATTCAATACTAGAAATGACAATAGTGTTGGATATTAGTTTTTAGTTTTGTATTGATTTAAAATGAAAATGTATAACCTAGTTTATCTTCTTTTATGCTTAGCTGTGTAATTAATAGTACTTATTATTAGTTGTACTTATATTAGTACGACCTATATAGTATTTTTAGATTATGTTAATTTTTATTATGGTGTATTAATTAGTAATATTTTCTTTGTGCGATTTTATTATCTATGTTATTGAATATTCTAGTAACATGTTATGCCTCATCTCATATAATATTTTATTTTCTTGGAAAATGCATTATATAGTTATATCTTACTAGGACTAAAATAATATTTGGAGCATAAGTTACATATTTTGTGCTATTAAGACTTTACTGGGAAAAAACCCGAAAATCCGAAAAAAATCGAAAAACTCGAGAAAAACCGAGATTGAAAAATCCAAGTTTTTTGGTTTGTTTTGGTTTATAAATTTAAAAACCCGACACCATTGATTTGATTTGGTAATTGAAATATCCGAACCAACCCGACCTATGTAAACCCCTAGGGAAAAGTTTCATCCTTTTTAAAGTTAGTTTCAAAAAATCAACATTCATCAATTTAACTCATCCATAATTTTTAACATAATGTTTATATAATTTACAAAAATAATTTACTTAAATATTTTATATAACTTACTTAAATATTGTCTTTGCAGGTTCACAAAGTACTCAATTACTTTGAATTCAATTATTGTAAATAATATTTACTTGAAATTATATATACTTCTTTTGATAGATACTGAAATTTTTGCGTACAGTAAAACTAGTGCTATTGATAAAGGAGAAAAGGTTGATGGAAGATCTATTTCGTCCTTTCACACATTTGTATTCTCCTTCCCCACCTCTCCCCCAAAAATAAACCTGTAAATCGATCAGTTTCCTCTTTTGAAGTTGTTTATTCCTTTTGAGTCTCATTTTACCTCATCTTCATATATATATCTTGGTATTAGATTTTGCAGGGTAAATCTCGTCAATAACCCTCTCCTCCCCCGAGAGAAAGAAGAAAAAAAATGATCGTGATTATGCAGGCATAGTTGTTGTTTTTTACTGTGTATGTTGGAATGTGTAGTCAACTTTCCAGCTTCACATCTATATGCATTTTGGTGTTAAGATTACTGCAATTGCATTATCAGTATGAGAAACGACCATTTCCCTTTGTTTTGGGAAATTGGATGTTTGATTTCTTGGTGATGCTGCTGGCATCAACTGTCGTTCTTACTAATACATGTGGCCAAATAAATGATCAGAAAGTAACGATGGTGGTTCACCATATATATATATACTTGAAAATGTTTAGATACAATGTCGTTACAAGATTTCTGGAAAGTAATAGGAAAAAATAAAATAAAAATAGAAGCTCTCTTTTCAACAACAAAAAAAAAATGGAGACAACATGTAAACATTGACAACACGTGTACCCAATTTTTCATTGAAGTATAAGAAGAGAGTGAAATTTAAACTGAAATATTCTATTACTGGAGGCAGTTAACAGTTTTTTTTTCTTTTTGGCCCACCTTTTGGCTTCTTCTCATAATCAGGATCATAAGGATATATGTAGACACTCTCGGGATAGCACAATCTGTATATCAAATTGCGCTTGATTCTAGCATACCCGTCATCATGTCACACGACCCGAAATCCCATTTTTCAGATCGTGACTGCGTTTAACGTTGAATCCGCTAGACAAGCCAACGTACACAATATTTGACATCTATAAACAACGTAACAGTATTTAAAGCCATTAACCTTCAAACCTTTACTGGAACATCCCGAATCATGAACTTTCAACTTTTACTGAAACATCCCAAATTACTTCAAAAGTCTTACACCAGAAAAGTAATAATATTTCAAAACGCATAATGAAACGATAAAAACAACAATATCGCAAAATCCCAAAACCGGGGTATCACAACCTCACGGACTATCTATAAGAGTACTAAATACAAGTCTGAAAGGAAATACAGTATTGTCTTTAGAACTGAAACAGAAGTAAGACAATAGGACACAATTGGTCTGTCAAATAATGCGACCAAAGTTGGTCGCTAAACTGGATAAAATAATTAAAAAATATATGTAAATACATTAGCGACCA
>ML293342.1:0-31702 GCA_005239495.1 Nicotiana undulata | reverse complement strand
AATGTTTTGTGATTAACTTGCTTACTGACAAGATTGTTTTGTAGGGAAAGAGAATGAATAATAGCTATGTCATAGACTTGTCCACACTGTCTGAAAATTAACTCACTTGATTAAGTGTTTTGGATAGTGATCCCCTCCTTTGGCACAAATGACTTGGACATGCAAGTCTAAATCAGCTTAACAAATTAGTCTCTAAGGATTTAGTGGTGGGACTCTCTAACATTAAGTTCAAGGAATACAGTTTGTGAGGCATGTGCAAGGGGGAAACAGGTAATATCCTCATTCAAAAGTAAGAAAATGGTCAGTACCACCAGGACGATGGAATTGGTTCATCTGGATATGTGTGGTCCAATGAGAACTCTGAGAAGAGGTGGTAAGAAATATGTAATGGTGTTAGTTGATGAATACTCAAGGTTCATGTGGACCTTATTTCTGGCATCTAAGGATGAAGCATTTGATATGTTAAACACTTTTGTTAAGAAAACTCAAAATCAGCTAGGACATCAACTAGCATTAATAAGATCTGACCATGGTACTGAATTTGAAAATGCTAAGTTTGCTGAGTTCTTTGATGAACATGGTATCAATCACAACTTTTCTGCCCCTAGAACCCCACAACAAAATGGGGTTGTGGAAAGAAAGAATAGAACTCTTGAAGACATGGCAAGAACCATGCTTCTTTCTAGCAAACTACCACACAACTTCTGGGCAGAAGCAATAAACACAGCTTGCTATATAATAAATAGATGTATGACCAAGCCATTGGTAGAGAAGACTCCCTATTAATTACTCAAAGGAAGAAAGCCCAACATATCCCATCTTAGGGCTTTCGGATGTAAATGCTATGTGCACAATAATGGCAAAGATTCGTTAGGTAAATTTGATCCTAGAAGTGACAAGAGAGCATTATTGGGATATTCATCACATAGTAAAGCCTATAAAGTGTACAATAAAAGAACTATGTGTGTAGAGGAGAGTGTGCATGTTGTATTTGATGAAACTAACCCTCTTTCTGAGAGACAGGAACCACAAGATGAGGAGCTTGGACTGGTGAGAAGCAGTGAACACACTGAAGCAGCCATGGGAGATGGAACAGGTCCAACTAACCCAAGCAACATGACAAGGGGAATTCAACATGTGAATCCTGGCCCTGATCCTGTTCCACAACAACAAAACAACATGGAACTATCTAGAAGTGAACTACTAGTACTCAAACATCACACATATCAGAGTTCTCACCCTCTTGAGAACATCATAACAAATTTGTCATCCGGAATCAAAACAAGAGCTTCCTTTAAAAATCTATGTGTGTTTGATGCCTTCCTATCCCTAATTGAACCAAAGAACATTGGTGAAGCCCTACAAGATGCTGATTGGGTAAATGCCATGAAAGAGGAGCTGAATCAATTTGAAAGAAGTCAAGTATGGCACTTGGTACCCAAGCCACTAGACCGATCAGTGATTGGCACGAAGTGGGTCTTCAGGAACAAGCTCGATGAGGATGGAACTGTTACAAGAAATAAGGCAAGACTAGTTGTTCAAGGGTATAGTCAAGAAGAAGGAATTGACTATGATGAGACCTTTGCTCCTGTGGCAAGATTGGAGGCAATCAGACTTCTTATAGCATTTGCTGCACATATGGAATTCACTCTCCATCAGATGGATGTTAAGAGTGCCTTTCTCAATGGATATTTGAAGGAAGATGTATTTGTCAAACAACCTCCAATGTTTGAAAGCAAAGAGTCACCTAATCATGTATATAAACTTGACAAGGCTCTTTATGGTCTCAAACACGCACCTAGAGCATGGTATGAGCGATTGTAAAAATTCCTACTGGAACATTGGTACAAACGAGGCAAAATTGACAGTACTTTGTTCCTAAAGGAAAAGGGGAAGGATCTTCTGATTGTGCAAATATATGTTGATGATATCATATTCGGGGCAACTACTGAAAAGCTTAGCAAGGAATTTGCTACACTAATGGGGAGTGAATTTGAAATGAGTATGATGGGTGAGCTAAACTTCTTCTTAGGCTTACAAATCAAGCAAAACCCACATGGAACAATGATTCATCAACAAAAGTATGTGAAAGAACTCCTCAAGAAGTTCAAGATGGAGGATTCAAAGGAAATAGACACCCCCATAGCCACAACTACTAAATTGGATGTGGATGAACCTGGTTCATCCGTTGATCAGAAGGTATACAGAGGAATGATTGGGTCTCTACTATATCTCACTACCAGCAGACCAGATATTGTGTTCAGCGTGGGACTATGCGCTAGGTTTCAGGCAAATCCAAAGGAGCCCCACCTCACTGTAGTGAAGAGAATTTTGAGATATTTGAAAGGCACCACTGATTTGTGCCTTTGGTATCCTAAAGGTAGTAATTTCGACCTTGTAGGATATGCTGATGCTGATTGTGCAGGTTTCTGGGTTGATAGGAAAAGTACTTCACGCATGGCTCGCTTCTTGGGCTCTTGCCTTGTGTCTTGGGCCACCAAGAAACACAATTAAGTGGCTCTGTCTACTGCTGAGGCTGAATATGTGGTTCCAGCCTCTTGTTGTGCTCAGTTGCTGTGGATTAAGCAATAACTCATGGACTTTGGTATAGATGTGGGATGCATTCCTATTTTCTGTGATAACACTAGTGCCATTAGTATGACGAAGAACCCGGTTCATCATAAGAGAACTAAGCACATAGATGTTAGACACCACTTCCTTAGGGACAACTATGAAAAGGGAATGATCTCAATTGAATTTTGTGCTACTGATAAGCAAATTGCAGATATCTTCTCCAAAGTACTGAGTAGGGAGCATTTTGAGAGAAACAGGATTGGATTAGGGATGATTAAGATTGCCTAATTGGAAAAACAAAAATGAAAAAAAAAACTTAAAAAAAAAAATATTGTTATTCTTGTTGGCTAGAAAATTCTAATTAGGTACTTAACCAGATTGATAATTGCTCAGCATCATGTCTTTATTGCCATACTCTTTTTCCATGTATTAATATGATTCCCTGGACACTAATGATTTTTATATATCTTTGTAAATTGAGGCAATTTAAAGATTTCTAACAGGATGAACCTAGTTCATCCATGTTGATTCATCTGATTGACAAGGTACATACTCTTCTCCATATATCAATTACAGTCATTCATGAGCAGGATTATTTCCATAATTGGTTCAAATTCAAATACTTCGCACTTACCCAAATTGAACCAATTTCAATAAGTCCCATCTTCACTTAAGTAGCCTAGTTTTAGAGGGAAATTAAATGTCTAATCAATGTCAGTCCTTCGGCGATTAGAATCCTACTTGAGTAAATACTCTGCATTTGTAATCTCCCTAGCCACATCTTATATAACGGTCATCATTACTCTTTTCATCATAAAGAGAACGTCGAACCAAGTTCAACTCATTCTACAAACCAAAACTGCTTACTCGTTTTTTCTTCCTAACAACACATAATCATGTCTTCACCACCACCTGCTTCTTCATCTACTTCATCACCTAATCATGATTATGATGGAGGAAATTCTGAGTCAGAATCTAACTATCCATCTGTATACAGTTCTCAATCACCAGTAAATTCGTCAACCCCTGAAAATACACTCATTCCTGAACCTACTCCAAACCCTACTCCTGCCCCCAAGAATTGTCGTGTCAAAGTTCTTGCCCGGAAAACTGTTGCTTCTGGGACTAGGGCAAAATTCTTGGAGGATCTTATTGAAACGGACAAAGGTTCTAAGACAGATTCGTCCAGTGAATCTTTTAAATCAACCAACGAGGAAGATGCACCTGGTTCAACCAGCTCTGAGAAAGGTAATCCTAAAATTAATTCTGAAGTTGCTTCTGGTGATAAAAGATTCATGTTGGTTGGGTCTATTATTGATGTTGAAGTGCCAAGTAGGCAGAGGGGTAGTAGAAAAGAAAGAATTTTTGAGAGAGAGGGAAAAGAAGTTGAGAGGGGATCTGGGGGGATGGTACCACGCTGGTTATCTATGGTCCCATTCCTGAAAATGTTGGAGCAAACATCACAGAGTTAGGGGGAAGTACAGTTGAGGAGGCTGCAACAGGTCTTGCAAATTTAAAGAAAGGCACAAATGAACCTGGTTCATCTAGGGAGGAAACATTGGCTGAAAGGCTGAAGAAATTGGGCGAGTCCTATAACCCCAAGAAAAGGAGGACTCAAAAGTTCAAGAAGGCAACTCACCTAGTTCCTTCAAAGAAGAGGAAAGTTCTGAAGCTGCTGGTGTTTCTGTTCCAAAAGTACGAGCTACTCGTAGCACAGTGAGAGATGAAGAAGAGAAATTGGAAAAGGATCTGCAAGAGAGCAAGAATAAGAGGGCAGCAAAGGGAAAAGCGAAAGTTGCAGATCATGTTGAAGCTGTTGTTATTGAAGAAGAGACCTTGGACCTGGTCCAACAAAAGGAGCAGCTGGCTCCAGTTATGGCTGAGACACCAAAACCTACAAAGGCTAAGACTTCTTCAAAGAAGTCAGCTAGAATGTCTGTCACACCCACAAGATATGTTAAGAGGACCAGGGCCAAGCCAAAGAAAGTGAAAATTGTTGAGAAAGATGATGATGATGCAGACTGGAGTGGAGAGGAGAAGGAAATAGGAGAGGTAACTGACAGAGTTACCATGTTTGGAAAAAGAACAATTCTGAAGGGTAAGCTGATGAAGGATCTAGATGAGCCTGGAATGCAGTATCTGCTGGGAACTCTAGAGGTGCAGGGCTGGAAGGACATTGGCCTTTGTATGGAAGGTAGGCTGATGTGGGCTGAGTTGGTAGAATTCATGAGGAATGCTATTGTCAAGGATGACAGGGTCACATCAATGGTCAAAGGAATTGAAGTTTCCTTTGATGCTAAAGAACTGGGTGTTATTCTAAACATACCAGCTGAGGGATATTAGGATTACACAAGGAAAAAATGGCCTTGTCTCGATGGGATGGCCTTAGCAATTAACATCACCAGGTTCTTTAGTGATGATGAGAAGGAGATTGAACCCAGGCCGGTCTACAAGAGTGAAATGAAGCCAGAACACAAGCTATTATTCGAGTTCGTCATCAAGTTCCTACTGCCCAGACAAGAAAGAAGGCACATTGCCAACTATATGGATCTGACCTTGATAGAATGCTTGTACAGGGGAAAGCAAATCAATTGGCCAGCTTTCATCGCCCAACTCTTGGACAGAGTTGTGAATGGAACCAAAGCACATGCAATCCCATATGGATTTATTCTGACAGCAGTGCTTGCTTTTTTTGGGGTTCCAGTGAAGAAGGCTGAGATGGCAACTGCCAAGGATTATTTTGGGAAGGAAAGTTTGCTATCGTGTGATTACATTGTCAAAGTTCCTGCAGATGAACGTGGTTCATCTAGGAAGCAGCCAGTCAACAACAAAGTAAGAACTCTGGTGCAGGAAAGCGAGATCAAGGATATGGAGATCCTTCGTTTGAAGTCTCGTGTGATTGAGGTTGAAGCTGAGCGGGATGCTCTCAGGGCCGAATTAGCAAAGGAGAAAGAAAAGAACGAGGGTGTTCTTAAGCAGATGCTTTCTCTCCTACAATCCAAGACCACAACCTCCTCTGCACCTTCCCATCCTTAGGCTATCCAGAGCTTCCCCATAACCTTTCAAGTGCCCTGTTCGGGACATGTTTTTGTCTTTTTAGACTTGTTTCTATTTTTCTCTATTTTTTTGCTCATGGTTGGTTTGTTTTTGTTTTGCTGTATGGTATTTTATAATCGTTACTAATCAATGAATTTTGCTTCTAGTTATTGACTTGTCTCAATTTCTTATTTAGCTTACATTTATTGGCTTCTTGTCTTGATTAATCATGCTTTGCACCTGCAGTTGCCTCAATGGTCATGAGTAATATTAACAAATCTGGTAAGTGTATCATTTTGCAATCTTTTCGATTATGCAAAAAGGGGGAAGATATGTGCTGAATTTTTTTAAGTGATATTTATAACCTAATGAACCTAGTTTCTCAATGATTAATGCTTAAAATCGTACAAAGTTTTTGAAGTGTATACAGGATTAAGCACAGAGTTTGTCATCATCAAAAAGAGGCAATTTGTTGACCCATGTCACTGCATAGTTTTGAAGATTAACAAAGGCTGACCAGTTGAACAAGGTCCATCAAAGCACACATCTTGGAACTGAATAGCTAGCACATGAACCGTATATGCATAGGAGATATTTGTGATTGTGAAGTATCAATGAACCAAGAGATTGTCTCCTAATGCGAAAAGGTTGCACACTAGAGAGAATAAAAGTTGCATTCAGCAAGGAAAGCAACAAAGGAAGGAAGTTGAGTTTAATTCGAATTCTTTCTCCCAGGAAGAGTTGAACTAGAATTGATCGACAAATTCAACTACTAACTCTATAAATACTCGAAGTATTTCTGCTGGAGAAAGAGACGCACATGTACTGAAGTGAATCAAGATCTGAAAGCAAAATTCCCAGAGTTATTTTGCAAGCAGATTTAGTATGCGAGACAAAGGCTACAGTTCGGCTAGAAGAACCAGTTTCATCGTTGATGTATTGAGTCTAGATGATTGTAGTAGGTGTTTCAATATTGTATCATATTAGCTTTCTTAGAAGAAAATTGTAATAGGTACACTTTGTTCAAGTTAGAGTTAACTTGAAGCTTGTAAGAATTAGCTAGAGGCTAGTTGATACAAAGGGATTAGAGTTAGTCCCAGGATTACAAAAAAGTTTATTTTGTAAGTTTGTTTTGCTCAGAGTTTTTAGTGAAGAGTTTGAGCAAATCCTACTGAGGAGTAGGTCGTGGTTTTTTTCACCTTTTGAGCCAGGTGTTTTCCACGTAAAAATCTCTATGTTTTTACTTTACTGCTTTTATTATTCCGCACCAGTAGAAGTTTTAACACAAAGAAGAACCGGTTTCTTCTTGTAAGACAACACTCGAACAATTGGGTACCACACTTTTAACCTATATTCTTGTGTGGATTGACGTCTAAAACATCACATATGCAATCACTCTGCCATCCTGCATCAACACTGCTCCAAGGCCAACTTGTGAAGAATCACAATATACCGTGAAAGAACCCGAATCTGATGGTAACACCAATACTAGAGTTGTAGTCAAGGCTGTATTAAGCTTCTGAAAGCTCGCCTCGCACTCATCTGACCATTTAAATGGGGCACCTTTTTGAGTGAATTTAGTCACTGGGGCTGCTATGGATGAAAACCCCTCCACAAAATGACGGTAATAACCCGCCAAACCCAAGAAACTCCTAATCTCTGTAGTCGTGGTGGGTCTAGGCCAATTCTTGACTGCCTCTATCTTTTTTGGATCAACATGAATATCCTCTGCTGATACGATGTGTCCCAAGAAGGCTACCGAATCCAACCAGAACTCACATTTAGAAAACTTGGCATATAACTGATTTTCTATCAAAGTCTGGAGTGCTATACGGAGATTCTGCTCGTGCTCCTCCTGACCGCGGGAGTATATAAGGATGTCATCATTGAACACGATCACGAAGGAGTCCAAATGGGTTTTGAAAACCTGATTCATCAAATCCATAAAGGCTGCTGGAGTGTTAGTCAATCCAAAGGACATGACCAAAAATTCGTAATGCCCATACCTTGTTCGAAAGGCTGTCTCCGGAACATCGGATGCTCTGATTTTTAGCTGGTGATAGCCCGACCTCAAATCAATTTTTTGAAAACACCCTGGCGCTCTTAAGCTGGTCAAATAAGTCATCAATACTCGGAAATGGGTATTTATTCTTAATAGTAAATTTATTCATATGCCGGTACTCTATACACATCCTTATCGACCCATCTTTCTTCTTTACAAATAAAACCGGTGCACCCGGCGAGACACTGGGTCTGATAAAACCCTTATCTAACAAGTCTTGCAACTACTCTTTTAATTCTTTCAATTCAGGTGGGGCCATCCGATATGGAGGAATGGAAATGGGCTGAGTGCCCGGAGCCACATCAATAAAGAAATCAATGTCCCTGTCGGGCGGCATACCCGGCAGGTCTGCAGGAAATACCTCAGGAAATTCACGCACGATAGGAACTGGCTCTATAGGAGAACCCTCAGCATCGGAATCACGAATATGAGCCAAATAAGCCAAACACCCTTTTCCACCATACGACGAGCCTTAGCATAAATTACTCGGCTGAGAGAATGACTGGGAGCCCCCTTCCATTCTAATCGAGGCAACCCTGGTATAGCTAGGGTAACTGTATTGGCATGATAGTCAAAGATGGCATGATAGGGCGACAACCAATCCATGCCCAATATAACATCGAAGTTGACCATATTTAGAAGTAAGATATCAACACTAGTCTTAAGACTTTCTTGACTACTACGCACGAGTGATATACTCGATCTACCACAATCGCATTCCCCACCGGTGTAGACAGATGAACAGGAACACTGAAGGGCTCACGGGGCACATCCAAATATGAAGCAAAGTAGTATGAAACATACGAATAAGTAGACCACGGATCAAACAAAATTAAAGCGGCTCTATCACAGACTGAGATGATAACTGTAATAACAGCGTCGGAGGACTCCGCCTCAGGCCTGGCTGGAAAATCATAAAGTCGGGGCTGGGCCCAGCCACCCTGAACCACACCTTCGGGAGGGCCTCCACCTCTAGTAGGCTGACCTTCACCTCTAGTTACCTGTCCTCCACCTTTAACATTCTGGCCTCTACCTCTAACTGCCTGACCCCTACCCCTTGCTGGCTAGGTAGGTGGTGCTGTAGCTGGTGCCGGAATTATGGCACGAGAACCCTGGTACCGCTGCTGGCTACTCAGAAACTTCGGGCAAGCTCTCTGAACATGTCCATATTCACCACACTCAAAACATCCTTCCTGATACGAGGGCGGACCCTGACGAACTGGCTGACCCCGACTATAACTTTACAGTCGAAATGCTCTGATCGGAGCTGAAAGAGCACTGTAGGCGGGCTGAGTAGATGGAGGCACATAAGTGCTACGGCCCTCTGAAGTACTATGTGAAACCTATAGTGCTGAGAACGGTCTGGAAGGATGACCTCTGCCATGTGAAATCCCGCCTCCAGATGAGGCACCACTGAAACCGCCGGAATGGTAAGGTCTCTTATTTGACCCCTGACCTCCCATCCCTAGAAGTGACTCAACCCTCCTAGTTATATTAGCTGCACCCTGAAGAGAAATCTCATACCCCGTCTCCTTGTCCATTTGCAACCTGATGGGCTAAGCAAGGCCATCAATGAACCGTCTGACCCTCTCCCTCTGTGTGGGCAATATAATAATAGCATGTCTGGCCAGCCCCACAAAGTGAGTCTCACACTGTGTCACAGTCATGCTTCCCTGTTGAAGTAGCTCAAACTGGCGACGCTTATCCTTTCGAGCAGTGACAAGCAAGAACTTCTCCAAAAAGAGGTGATTAAATTGATCCCAAGTCAGGGCAGGTGATCCCCCTGGCTTAGTCAACAATTAGTCCCTCCGCCACTGCTTTGCGGAACCCGTCCTTTTAAAAGTCGCGAAATCGATCCCATTGGTCTCCAGAATGCACATATTGCGTAGCACCTGATGACAACTATCTAGATATTCCTGAGGGTCCTCTGAAGTAGCACCACTGAAATGGACAGGGAATAACTTAATGAACCAATCAAGTCTCCACAAGGCGTCGATAGACATAACTACCCCATTAGCGGGCGACACAACTGTAACTGGCTGAATTATCCCAACGGGGTTAGCTACTGGGGTCTGGTCCTAGGGAGTAGCTGGACTGGAGTATGGGTGGCAGGAGTCTGAATCCCTCCGCCAGCCTGAGATACGGCTGCAGCAGCAAGGAATGTGCCCGCCTAGGGCACACTCCCTATCAGGCCCACTAAACGGACCAAAGCATCCTGAAGAACCGGGGTGGTATAAACCCCTCGGGAACCTGTGCTGGTCCCGTCGGAACTGTCTGAGTCGGAACCCCCTTATCAACCTCAATCTGGGGTCCCGTAGTTGGGGCTGCTGTACGAGCAACGGGCTGAGTCCTGCCCCTACCTCGGCCTTTGCCCCTAGTAGGAGCTGCTGCTGCTGGAGGATCGGTATTTTGATCAGTGGAAGATGAAGCACGTGTTCTCGCCATCTGCGAGAGAGTAAAAGAATCTAGTCAGTGTTTTTGGGATACAAAAATCGCACGATGGAGTAGAAATAAAAAAAGAGATGTTTCCTAACTCAACAACCTCCGAGGGATAAGTACAGACGTCTCCGTACCGATCCTTCGAACTCTACTAAGCTTGTTCGTGGATGGTGAGACCTAAGTACCCTAGTTCTCTGATACTAACTTGTCACGACCCAAACTCCCCAACCTTAGGGATCGTGATGGCGCCTAACACCACACTTGCTAGGCAAGCCAATTTTAGAATTCGATCACCTACTTTCCTTAAATTTCCGTTTGAACATAATACACAAAAACAAATTAAATCTTACGCTGCTGACTTTTCCATGTTATGTTTTAAGCATAGACAAAGAAATGATTAAATAAAACTGGGCACGATCTAGTTATAAAAATGACTTAAAACCACCCCAGGGTCTGGTGTCACAAATCCACGAACTTCTAAAAGAATACTACAAATAGTGGCTGAAGGAAGTAGTGCAACTGTTCTGAAGATAACAAAACAGTATATGTCAAATGGGAGAAGACTCCCGTACACTGCGAACGCCGACAGATGTACCTCGTGTCTCCAAATAAATGATGGTCGCTCTGGAAATCCTCTACTGTCGACTAGAACCTAGATTTGTGCAAAAAGAGCACAAAGTGTAGTATCAGTACAACTGACCCCATGTACTTACTAAGTGCCGAGCCTAACCTCGGCGAAGTAGTGACGAGACTAGGGCGGGGCAGNTATATATATATATATATATATATATATATATATATATATATATATTTATATATATATATATATATGAAACACGAATCTAAAAAACAAGAACAATAAACCTGTAACAATAATAGGTAAAGCAAGAAGGAATTCTAAACAAGTAAATTTACGTACTTCAACAATAATTAAATAACATAACCGCCTCTTTCGGCCTCAGCTATAACAAAATTCTCAGAAACTTCCAAGTTTGAAAACTTTAAACTTTGAAGGAAAATATTGCCAGAAAATCATGAAAATAGTAAAATAACGTTTTGACTTTTCCAAAATCTGTAAGTCTAAAATTCTTTAAAATATATCAAGAAAACCAATAAAACATCATTTGAACTTCAGTAAAACCCTTTTTTTTATTAAAAAAATCCAATAAATTATAAGTGTCCTCCCTTATCACACCTTTGTTGCGGCGTGCAACCCGCTCCCTCCTATCCTACCTTATTACTCCGCCCTATATATATCACCCTTATCTCTCCTGTTGCGGCGTGCAACCCGATCCCACCTGTCCAACCTTATTACACCTTTGTTGCGGCGTGCAACCCGCTCCCACCAGACATATCATTACCTTATATTAATTTATTAAGACTTCACAATCAGGGCCAAGCCTTTCACAACATTTCGGTTTCCACAATACATCACAACCTTATATTAAAGTATAAAGCTTTCACAATAAAGGCAAAGCCTTTCACAACATTTCGGTTTCCACAACACATCACAACCTTATATTAAAGTATAAAGCTTTCACAATAAAGGACAAGCCTTTCACAACAATTTGGTTTCCACAACACATCACAACCTTATATTAAAGTATAAAGCTTTCACAAAAAAGGCCAAGCCTTTCACAACATTTCTCTTTTAATAATATATCACAGGAACATCAATGTGCGTACGTATATATATATATATATATATATATATATATATATATAAACTTTGTAAAAAAACACAAAAGTACTCAATTGTTTGTCCCACAAGGGACCCAATAACAACCAATGCTCTTCACAGAAATAACCACCACAATGTTTAACAACACGGTGACACCATCAAATAGTCATAGAACAATCAAGAGCGTAATCAGTTAAGTTGGGAACGAGGAAAGGATCATGCTTAACAGGAAAATTGGGTGATGCATAGATACTCGTCACCTCACCTATACACCACACCCATGCATTTTACATAGCAAACAAATGGGGACTCCTATTCCCTCAAGTCAAAGATAAACCAAACACTTACCTCGGTCTCGCAAGCAATTCACTACTCTAACACTGCCTTCCCTTTAGAAATTGCCTCTAATCCGCTCGAACTTAATTATAATTTGTCCAATGTTATCAATAATAGCCTAAAGAAATCATCTTTATTGAAAAACAATGGCTTTACTAAGGTTTCATGTTATGTTTCGAAAATTCTCCCCGGACCCACTCGGTCTAAACTCAATGTTCGGACAAAAACCAGTTTACCCAATCTCCCCCGAGCACGAATATACAATTGGTATTGGAATCCGACCTCTATTCGAGATCCAATTCCCCAAAAATTGAAATTCCTAAGTTCTACCCAAAACTCAAAACTTTTACCATGGAAACTCTAGATTTTTGATTGAAATCATTGTTAAAAGTTGTTAGGAGTTGAGAGAAATTAGTTAGAGGTCACTTACCAATGATTTGTAGAAGTTTGGACCTTTGGGAAATCGTCTATGGAGGTTTAGGGTTTTAGAAAATTAGAAAAGAAGGTAAAATCCCGTCAAAAAAGCTGAAATAACAGGCTGCGGGTCTCGCATTTGCGAGCTGGGGTTCGCATTTGCGAACCTTAGGCTTTCCGGCATATATCGCAAATGCGAACCAGGACCTCGCATTTGTTAACTAGGTCCTTCACATTTGCGACCCAGGGACCTCGCAATTTCGAGATCAGAGTCTCAATGTTGGCTTCACATTTGCAAATCCTTACCTCGCATTTGGGAGATCAGAGGCTTCTACACCAGATGTTTTAGCTGTTGGAAAGTTTTCTAAGTCTAGACACTCTGTAGCCTACCCGGAACTCACCCGAGCCCTTGTGGTCCCAAACCAAACATGCACACACATCTAAAAACCATCATACGGACTTGTTTGAGAAATCAAATCATCAAATTAACATCAAAATCTATAGATTTGGCCTAAAAATTCAAGATTTTTTCAAGAACACTCAATTTCCCAACTTTTCAACCGGATGTCCGAATTGTATCAAATCACCTTCGATTCTCATGAAACTTTACAGATAGGACTTATATAACATAAAAAACTTGTTCCGGGCTCCAGAACCACAATACATGCCCGATATCCTATATTTCACATAGTTTTTCATTTCTTTATTTCTTGAATTAACTAGTAGAACAATTTTCTTCAAAAATTATTTTCAAAGGCTTAGGACCTCAGAATTCATTTCCGGACATACGCCCAAGTCCCATATTTTACTGTGGACCTCCCGGGATCATTGGATTTCATATCCAGGTTCGTTTACTCAAAATGTTGACCAAAGTCAACTATACTCAAGTTTTAGCTCTAGAATTCACTATTTCTCATATGTTAACATACAAGCTTTTCGGTTTTGCGCCCGCTCTGCACACGTACAAGATATTTAGAATTAATCTCTTAGTGTCACCCTTGATTTTTATTAAATTGAGCTCTAGCAAGTGTTAAATTCGACCTCTCGTCACTACCTCTTCGAGGTTAGGCGGGAAACTTACTGAGTATAAATTGTTTTCATACTCATGCTACACTTGTTGTGCATTTTTATTGCATAGGTACATTCATAGCTAGTGGCCCTGCTTGACGCAGTGAAGTGGCTCACTTGAAGACTTAGACGAGATGCATCATCCGGAGACGACCCGCTGCTGGCAGAGTCTCCCTCTGATGTATTGTATTTTATTTTAAATTCCTTGTTCAGTTTGTACTCAGGACAAGCATTGTATTACATGTATACTTCTTTCTTAGAAATTTGCTCATGCACTTGTGATACCAGATTCTGGGATGAGTTTTGGCTGTATTTTATTAAATAGATTGTTAAACCATCGTTACTTACTTAACAGATTTTTATTCACTTATTATGTAATGAAATGAAAGGTAACTAAATTTCAAACGTTAAAAATGGAAATTTTAATTTTCTAATAAATGTTGGCTTGGCCGACATTGGTGTCCGGCGCCATCTCAACCTTAATGGATTTTGGGTCGTGACAATGTGGTATCAGAGCACTAGGTTCCCTTAGGTCTAACAAGTCAGGAGAAAGTCTAGTAGAGTCTTGTGGATCGGTACGGAGACGTCTGTACTTATCTTCGTGAGGCTACATGGTTGTTAGGAGTACTTCCCTTCTTGATTCCTCATCGTGTAGTTTGATTCCTTTGAGGCTTATGCCTACGTTTCTTCCTACTCAATATTAAGCGTCGCGAAGCGCTTGCTATGAATTTGGAACTTGAGGAATCTTAATGGTACTACAAATATGGTGTAGGGTTCTACTCTCTGCGTAGTTGGTTGGGGCTATTGTCGTCGCCTCGCGGGAGGATGTTTTGTCATTTCAGCTTGGTAGCTGCACTTTTGAAAGCTTTCAGGCTATGCGCAGATTTCTATGATGCTTATGATTGGTTATCACACGATATTAGCGAAATGGTGGATTAATGTAGCCAAGGGAAGAGGGGATAAGTTGTAAGTTAAGCAAAGAAATTGTTAGGGGGTGCTATAATAGGCCTTATTGACTTGTGTTCAAGCTTTGGGAAGATTCAAGGCTTATGTTTCGTACAGAGATGATTTGCAAGGGAAGTTGGTGTGTCGGGTGCTTTATTAAGATGGGTGTTCAGGTGCCAGCGGAGCCTTGGAGTTGATTATAGTCGAGACCAAGCCAGAGTGGGTGACCCTCAACAATGGTCCTAATGAATTCAAATGTTAAAAATGCGGTGTTTAAGGGTTTCAAGATCGCAATATAGCTAAGGATCAGGCTCTTGCAGCAGATTGTGATAGGAGGCCAGGAATGTTCCATGATGTTTTCGGCTTGCAGTGTAGCATTGGAGTAATGAGAGAAATAAACTCCAAATTTGTAGAAGGATAATCTGGATGGTTATACCAGTCGAAGATGCGAATGTGCGTGCAAGGAGGGAATAAAACGGTTCATGGGGTTTTGAGACAAAGTAGTCTCGTGGAATGGGGTCACTCGGGATGAGTGTGAGTTGAGTTGTTATGTGTTGACTGGAGTTGTAATAATTTCTAAGTCAAATTAGGATAAGTAATTAGAAAAAGGTAGATGGTTAGCCATGGTGGAATTGGCATATTGGTGGCACTGATCAGTTCCTTCAACGTGATTAGTTATGCATGTGATTGGTGACAGTGCGTGCGAGTGCCTGATTGCCGCTATAATTGATTTTATTTGGAAGCATTCAAGTATTATGGCTTTCCATGTGTAGGCGGATCCCGGAAGGATTATGGTGGTATAGACTATTACTTGAAGATTTGCATGTTTGGTGATTATGAGAATTCACTCGTGTGTTGTGGTGGTTCTCTTGAATTGAGGTAAGTAAAGAGGGGTTTCTATACGATCAAGTGTTCACCCTATTAGTAGTTCATGAGTTATGATGGAATTCTTGCACTATTTCATATTGGCATGTTAGGTGCAGTAAGCAATATGGAACCAGAAGTAAGGATCGAGGTTGCAGTTCGGTGTTAACAAGGATGTCATGTTCTCGGATGAGAAAGAAAAAGGGATTTGAATGTTTAGAGTAAGTTGGTGTTATCTTCAGTGTCACCTGAGATCGGTGTTTGGTGAAAGAGGCTTTGCATCCTGGTTGTGGGTCTTGATTTGTTTAACAGCGTTAGTGTGGTCGGTGGTATGGATGTGCAGACTTGTTACCTTGTGTGGAAGGACGTGGGAGCATGACCACGGGAAGATCGTATGAGTGTGACCTGTAGTCACTTAATTGATGGAAGGCTTAAACCAAGTATAAAGAAGTGTAATAGTTCTTATTTGAGAATTAATGCCTGGAGGGCACTCGGTTCATGTTATTATGGATTGTGGGATATTTGTCTCGGCTATGACGGTTGTTCTTGTGTGTTATGAGAAACGTGGTGTATTATGGACCCAGGTAAGGCTATTATCATAGTTCAGTGCGAGCAAAATCGGCTTGAGGGTTGTGAATGGATTTAAATATGATTATGGGCTCCATATGAGTCATATGAGTTCATTTCAGTACAATGCTTTTTGGGGAGGGGTATTATAACATTAGGTGTTGTTCCACCCTCGTCCATTTCATGTAATATTATGATTTTAACGTGTGGATTGTGAAACGGCTTAATAATTTCCAATGTGTTGAGTTTCCGTGTAGTGATGATGTTATGTGAGAAGGAGAGCTCTTGAGATTCAGAGTATATATCGCACCCCAGTTGTGCTCGAGTTTTGGTAGCGTATGGATCTATTAGTCTCCCCAGGATGGTATTATGCACTTAGCGTTCTTGTGACCGATATTCGGTATTTTGTGGTATTGAGCAATTCAGCTCAGTGTGTATCTCCTTATGTGAATTTTATGTGTGGATCGGGTGGCACGCTTCCACGGGTATGTTATTTTGGATCGGGTTGCATGCCGCAACAGTGTGATGTTGAGTAAGGTTCCCTACATCTATTTTTCTTGTGTTTTGCTTGCTATTTTTCTGAGGAATGTTCATGTTAATTGCATGAGTCGAGTAGTTCCTTTCATAGTTTGTTTTCTGTATCTATCGCGTTCGAGTTGTGGATTATCGGCATGTTGTGGCACCATCTGAGACTTTTGGTCATGTCTGGAGTGATTTATTGTCTGAGCAGTTCATGTTGGGTGAGGCGAGATTATTAGATCAGGGATCAGTGCGATACGATTTTGTGAAGTATATTAAAGAACAAATACCGTTAGTCGAATCATAATGAGGTGATGATTCTAATCAAGAGGAGAGATTCAATGATTTGTTAACTGTGCAGTTGGTTATGAATTTCTACACCTCCTTCGTTGTGGTGGTATCGTAAGCATTATAGCAGGACTTATATATATATCATTGTCACGACACCAAATCCTAACAGGTCGTGATGGCGCCAATCGTGGAACTAGGCTACCCAACAATCACATAACTACACATTTTGTTTCAATATAATTACTCAAAATCAATAAATACCAGCATAATAAGCAATTAAAATTTTTCTCTAAGTCCTTAAGCAAATATAATAAAATCTACAATCTAAACAAATCCCCTAAGACTGGAGTCAACCGATCACGAGCATCTAAGAAATAAACTAACTCTGCTAATGTCATAGACAATGTCTAGGAATAAAATACTAATACTAAATAAGGAAGGGAAATTGAGAAGCTGCGGACGCTGGACAGCTACCTCGAAATCCCAAAGAAGATGACAACGAACTCGGACGACTGCTGCTCCGAACCAGTACCTGGATCTGCACACAGGGCTACAGGGAGTAATGATGAGTACGCCAACTCAATAGTAATGAAAATAAATCACAGTCTGAAGTATATGAAACACACAACACAAAACACCAATCCACAAAACAGTAAAACATCAAATCTCAATACAATATACATAAGTTCGAAAACCAATTTCCATAAAATCCTTTGAAATAAGTATATTTTTCCAATATGTCTCAGTAAAACTCTCAGGTAATATCAGTTAGAAAAATGAAGTGAATCATAGTAAAAAGCTCAGTAAAATATCATAATAAAACTACGTCTCGGGCCATAATCGTCACTCGTAACAATTTCCCTCAGCATCTCACCATCACTCAGTATCAGCCCCGTGGGAAACCTGACTGTCACTCATGCCTCCCAATCACTCATCACTCGACACTCGCACTCAGTAGGTACCTGCGCTCACTGGGGTTGTGTACAGACTCTGGAGGGGCTCCTACAGCGCAAGCGCTATAAACAAGCCACATCATGGCATAAATCACTCTCAGGCACTCGACCTATCTCATATCATAACATCCTCACAACATTGGCCCTCGGCCTCACTCAGTCAGACACTCTCAGCATGCCACTCGGGCCATGAATAAAACACGGTGCTCGACCCAAAATAGTATTTCATTTCAAGAAATAGTAATATTATCAAATAAGAGTGTCAACAATTTCACAAGAAAGACTGAGTGTAAATTCATAGTTTCGAAGTAGTGAGAATATTAATAAAATAGCCCCCAAGGGGTTAAAACAAATCAGCACTAGGCCCCAAACATGGCTTACAGCCCAAATATATCAAAACATAGTAATATTATAACTCATATGCTTTAAAAGCAGTTTCGCAACTCAATAGTTGCCTAAAAAGGAACATTTTTCCAAATTTCCAATTCGTGCACGCCCCACACTCGTCATCCAGTGTGTGAGTCACTCCAAATGTGCGAAAGGATGTAAAGTCCGGGGTTTCATACCCTCAGGACAGGATTTAAAGACATTACTTACCTCAAACTAGCCCGAAAAGCTACTCTGCAACCCGCTTGCCTCTCGAATCAACTTCCGAGTGCTCCAAATCTGTAAAAATCAGATTTTTCTCATCAAATTATGCTAAGGAAATGAATTCCAATTGTAAAATCCCTCTGCAGAAAATACCAGCAACCCAACAGTTTTTCTAAGGCTAAAAATGCCCGTTAACCATCCAAAATCAATCCCGAGCCCCTCGGGATCCCAACCAAATATACCAACACCTTATAAATGATCATTCAAACTTAGTTGAACTCTCGAAACACCAAAAATAACATCAAAACACCAAAATCACCTCGGATTCCAGCCTAAGAACTTTGAAATTTCTAATTTCCACCAACGATGCCGAAACTATCCAAAATACATCCGATTGACCTGAAGTTTTGCCGACATATCCAAGATGACATTACGAACCTGTTCCAACTTCCAGAATTCCATTCCGACCCCAATAGCCTATTTTCCACTGTCGACCAGAAATCACCAAAAATTAACTTTCGCCAATTCAAGCCTAATTCTACTCCGGACGTCACAAAAATATTCCAAACACACTCATAAGTCCCAAATCACCTAATGAAGCTATCTGAGCCCTAAAATCCACATTATGAGGTTGTTTACCAATAATTCAACTCTCAGTTGACTTTTCCAACTATAATGCTATTTTTAAAGACTAAGTGGCTAAATTCTTACTACAACCATTCTGATTCCGAGCCTACCAACTCTAACACATCATAAACAGTATAACCAACCTATGACTATGAAACAACGGTAATTATAATGCAAGTTCTACATAACGACCGAACGGGTCGTTACATTCTCCCCCTCTTAAATAAACGTTCGTCCTCGAACGGGTCTAGAAACATACCTGGAGTCTCAAACAAGTGAGGATATTTGCTCTGCATCTCCCGCTCGGTCTCCCAAGTAGCCTCCTCCACTGGCTGACCTCTCCACTATACCTTCACTGAAGCTATATCCTTGGACCTCAACTTTCTGACCTGACTATCCAAAATTGCTACTGGCTCTACCTCATATGACATATCACCCCCGAGCTGAACTGTACTGAAGTCTAACACATGAGACGGGTCACTAACATACTTTTGGAGCATCGACACATGAAATACCATATGAACACTCAACAAGTTGGGTGGCAAGGCAAGTCTATAAGCCACCTCTCCAACCTTCTGAAGTACCTCAAAAGGACCAATAAACCATGGACTCAGTTTTCCCATTTTTTCGAACCTCATAACACCCTTCATGGGTGATACCTTCAGCAGTACCTTACCACCTTCCATAAAGGACACATCCCGGACCTCCCGGTCCGCATAACTCTTCTGCCTAGATTGCGCAGTGCGAAGTCGCTCCTGAATCAACTTCACCTTCTCCAACGCATCCTGAATCAAATCTGTGCCTAATAGTCAAGCCTCACCGGGCTCGAACCAACCAACCGAAGATCTACACCTCCTACCATATAAAGCCTCGTACGGGTCCATCTGAATACTGGACTGGTAGCTGTTATTATATGCAGACTCCGCAAGTGGAAGAAATTGATCCCATGAACCACCAAAGTCAATCACACAGGCACGCAATTGACCCTCTAAAGCCTGAATATCAAGTGCTAATGGTTGCTCTACTGCTGAAGGGTAAACTAGACTCCCCAAACTCTCGGCTCTGCGACTCAAGGCATCGGCCACTACGTTGGCCTTCCCCGGATGATACAAAATAGTGAGGTCATAATCCTTGAGAAGCTCCAACCACCTCCTCTGATGCAAATTCAAGTCCTACTTCAGTAGATACTGCAAACTACGATGATCAGTGAAAATCTCACAATGTACCCCATACAAGTAATGGCGCCAAATGTTCAAGGCATGAACAATGGCATCTAACTCAAGATCGTGCACTAGATAATTCTTCTTGTGCACCTTCAACTTTCTAGACGCGTAGGCAATCACCCTACCGTCCTTCATAAAACACCACTCCCAAACCAACTCTGGAAGAATCACAATAGACTGTATAAGAACCTGAACTAGTAGGCAAAACCAATACCGGAGTTGTGGTCAATGCTGACTTGAGCTTCTGAAAGCTCTCCTCACACTCGTCGGACCATCTGAATGGAGCACCCTTCTGGGTCAATCTGGTCAATGGTGAAGTAATGGAAGAGAATCCTTCCACAAAGCGACGGTAATATCCCGCCAAACCAAGGAAACTCCTAATCTCCGTAGCTGAGGACAGTCTAGGCCAACTCCGCACCGCCTCAATCTTCTTCGGATCAACCTGAATACCCTCACTAGACACACGTGCCCCAAGAAATCTACCAAACCAAGCCAAAACTCACACTTGGAGAATTTTGCATAAAGTTTCTCCTCCCTCAACCTCGGTAACACAACTCTCAAATGTTGAGCATGCTCCTCCTGGCTACGGGAATATACCAGGATGTCATCAATGAACAAAATGACGAACGAATCAAGGTAAGGCTGAAACACACTATTCATCAATTGCTTAAACGCGGCTGGGGAATTGGTCAGCCCAAATGACATAACCAGAAACTCATAATGACTATATCTGGTCATGAAAGCAGTCTTCGGAATGTCAGAATCCCGAATTTTCAGCTGATGATACCCAAACCTCAAGTCAATCTTGGAGAACACTCTAGCTCCCTAAAGCTGGTCAAACAAGTCATCAAGACTGGGCAAAGGATACCGGTTCTTCACCGTAACCTTATTCAGCTGCCTATAATCAATAAACATGCGCATGGAGCCATCTTTCTTTGTCACAAACAACACCGGTGCACCCCACGGTGACACACTAGGCCGAATGAACCCCTTATCTAGGAGTTCCTGAAGCTGCTTTTTAAATTCTTTCAACTCTGTTGGTGTCATGCGATAAGGTGGAATAGAGATAGGCTGGGTGTCTGGAAACAGGTCAATACAAAAATCAATATCCATGTCAGGAGGCATGCCTGGTAGGTATGCAGGAAATACGTCTAGAAAATCACGGACCACAGGAACAGAATCAACAGAAGGAGTCTCGCTACTAACATCCCGCACAAAAACAAGGTAAGAGTCACACCCTTTCTCAACCATACGTTGAGCCTTAAAATAAAAAATCACTCTGCTAGGCACATACTCTATAGACCCTCTCCACTCAACTCTCGGAACTCCGGGCATAACTAGGGTCATAGTCTTAGCGTGACAATCAATGATAGCATGACATGGGGATAACTAATCCATGCCCAGAATCACATCAAAATCAACCATACTGAGTAACATCAAGTCTACTCGGGTCTCCAGACCCCCAATAGATATAAGACACGACCGATACACACGGTCCATAACAATAGTATCGCCCACCAGAGTCGAAACATGAACAGACGTAACTAACAACTCACGGGGCATATTTTGATAGTGAGCAAAATAGGATGAGACATAAGAGTATGTGGAACCAGGTTCAAATAAAGCCAAAGCATCACTACTACAAACTGAGATAGTACTTGTAATCACCGCATCTGATGCCATAGCATCAGGCTTAGCCGGAAGTGCATAAATATGTAGCTGGCCTCTGCCTGCTCGACCTCCCCCTCTAGGGCGGCCTCTAGCAGCCTGACCACCACCCTTAGCTGCCTGGGTAGGTGGTGAAGTGACTGGAGCTGATGTCGAGGGCTGAACTCTCTGCTGAGCTGAACTACCAGGATGACAGGGACACTGCCTCCACCCATGTACGAACTCTCCACACTTGAAACAACCACCTGGACCTGAAGATGGAGACTGAAGAGAACCCCTACCACCATGTTAACCGCCGGATGAACCGTGCATAGAAGAACCTTGATATGATGATGTTCTGGAGGAGCTGTGAGCTGGAAGGGCACTAAAAGATGAACGTCCCAGATAAGAATTGTGAGGACCCTGCCCTGAAGATGCACCACTGCAAGCTGGGCGAGCTGGCTGAGGTCTAAATAGACGACCTCTGCTGTGCTGAAACTGCCCTCTGGAAGGGGCACCATTGAAGCTGCCTGATCCCCGAGGCCTCTCGGCCTCCCTCTCCTCACGCTCTTGCCTACGAACTGACTCAATGTCTCGAGCAATGTCAACTACCTACTCAAAGTAGCTCCAGACACTCTCTCCCTGGTCATCAAAATCCAAAGATGATATGTGAGACCATCTACAAATCTCCTGATCCTTTCCCTGTCAGTAGGTACTAACTCCGAAGCATGTCTAGCCAACTCGAAAAAACTCATCTCGTACTAAGTAACTGACAACTCTCCCTGGCGCAGCTGATCAAACTGCCTACGCTGCTCCTCTCTGCGGGACTGAGGAGCATACTTCTCCAGAAAGATCGTGGAGAATTGCTGCTAGGTGAGAGGTGCTGAACCAACCGGCCTACGCCTCTCAAAAGCTTCCCACCAAGTGAAAGCAGCACCCGCAAACTAAAATGTAGCAAATGAGACCCCACTGGTCTCCAAAATACCCGTAGTAGGGAGTATCCTCTAGGACATATCCAGAAAACCTTGGGCATCCTCACCCTCTGTGCCGTTGAAAGTCGGAGCCTGAAGTCTACTGAACCACTCCAGCCTACGATGCTCATCCTCGGGCATAGCTGGGACCACATAATCCTGAACTGGGGCAACTGGTTGGGCTGGGACTACTCCTGGTGCCTGAATACCCTGTACAGTCTGCTCAGGTGTCCGGGCAGCTGAAGTCTGATGCCTCCCCAGGCCTGAGTGCAGTGGAAGTAGTAGACATAGCAACTTCTTGAGCTAAACTAGTACACACCGTCAATATCTGAGCCAGGGTCTCCTGAAGACCCGAAATAACAATAGGCACTTCCGGTGCCTGAGCCTGTCCCGCTGGAGCATCCTCGGCGGGAACCTGATCCTGAATAGTCGAGGGATCCACTGGTACTGTCCCAGCTACTACATGGTCCTGGTCACCTAACTCCACCACGGTCTCGACCCCTTGTGGGTCTAGCTGTTGTCTGGTCACCCTGATCCGTAGCGCGTGTCCTCACCATCTGTGAGAGAATGAAACAACATGAGTTTAGATTTCAAGAACCAATAGAATGGCATGAAAGAGTTCAAGAAAATGAGATTTTTCCTAAGTGTTCTGTAGCCTCTCGAAGATAAGTACAGACGTCTCCGTACCAATCCGCAAGACTCTACTAAACCTGCTCATGATCATTGAGTCCTATGTAACCTAGTGCTCTGATACCAACTTGTCACGACCCCAAATCCTAACAGGTCGTGATGGTGCCTATCGTGAACTAGTCTAGCCAACCATCACATAACTATACATTTTGTTTCAATATAATTACTCAAAACCAATAAATACCAGCATAATAAGCAATTAAAATGTTTCTGTAAGTCCTTAAGCAAATATAATATAATATACTGTCTAAACAATTCCCCCAAGACTGGAGTCAACCGATCACGAGCATCTGAGAAATAAACTAACTCTGTTAATGTCATAGACAATGTCTAGGAATAAAATACTAATACTAAATAAGGAATGGAAATGGAGAAGCTGCGGACGCTAGACAGCTATCTCGAAATCCCAAAGCTGATGACAACGAACTCGGACGACTACTGCTCCGAACCAGTACCTGGATCTGCACACAGGGGTGCAGGGAGTAATGATGAGTACACCAACTCAGTAGTAATGTAAATAAATCACAGTCTGAAGTATATGAAACACACAGCACAAAACACCAATCCACAAAGCAGTAAAACATTAAATCTCAATACAATATACATAAGTTCGAAAACCAATTTCAAGAAAATCCTTTGAAAATAGTATATTTTTCCAATATGTCTCAGTAAAGCTCTCAGTAATATCGATTCAAAAAATGAAGTGAATCATTGTAAAAAACTCAGTAAAATATCATCATAAAACTGCCCCTCGGGCCATAATCATCACTAATAACAATTTCCCTCATCACCTCACCATCACTCCGTATCAGCCCCGCGGGCAACCTCACTGTCACTCATGCCTCTCAATCACTCATCACTGGGCACTCGCACTCAGTAGGTACCTGCGCTCATTGGGGGTGTATACAGAATTCGGAGGGGCTCCTACACCCCAAGCGCTATAAACAAGCCACATCATGGCATAAATCACTCTTAGGCACTCGGTCTCTCTCATATCATAACATCCTCACAACATTGGCCCTCGGCCTCATCCAGTCAGACACTCTCACCATGCCACTAGGGCCATGAATAAAATAGGGTTCTCGACCCAAAATAGTATGTCATTTCAAGAAATATTAATATTATCAAATAAGAGTGTCAACAATTTCACAAGAAAGACCGAGTGTAAAATCATAGTTTCAAAGTAGTGATAATATTAGTAAAATAGCCCCCAAGGGGTTAAAACAGATCGGCACTAGGCCCCAAACATGGCTTATAGCGCAAATTTATCAAAACATAGTAATATTATAACTCATATGCTTTAAAAGCAGTTTCGCAACTCAATAGTTGCCTAAAAAGGAACATTTTTCCAAATTTCCAATTCGTGCACGCCTCACACTCGTCATCTAGTGTGTGCGTCACTCCAAATCCGTGAAAGGATGTAAAGTTTGGGATTTCATACCCTCAGAAAAGGATTTAAAGACATTACTTACCTCAAACTAGCCCGAAAAGCTACTCTGCAACCCGCTTGCCTCTGGAATCAACTTCCGAGTGCTCCAAATCTATAAAGATCAGCTTTTTCTCATCAAAGTATGCTAAGGGAATGAATTCCAATTGAAAAATACCAATTTTAGCTCAAAACCCGAAATTAGCCAAAACCCGACCCCCAGGCCCGCATCTCAGAACTTGAAAATTTTTATACCAAAATGTTCTTCATCATCTCACAAGTCCGTACATATAAAGAACTCTAAAATCGGAGTTCGTTTGACCCCTCAAATCATCCCTAAAAGGTCTCATAATCTCAAGCCCTAACTCCACCTTTTTCTACTAATTTTCATGAATTAAACACTGATATTTTGATCCTTAATCACATATAATCGAGTTTTAGGGTCCAAAATCCTTACCTCAATGAAGAACAATGATTTCCTCTCTTAAAAATCACCTCAAAAGCTTCTCCCGTTCAAAAATGGTGGAAAAGAGGGTTATGGTCGCGGAGGGTTTTAATTTATACTGTCCAGGTTTTTACTCTCCGCGAACGCATAGACATGACCGCGTTCGCATAGAGTATTTCCAACTGGGCCCAAGTTTACTCTTCGCGAACATGGATAACTGCCCGCGATCGCACTGCTCACCAATCAAGGCCTATGCAAACGCATGGGCCTTTACGCGAACGCACAGGCCAATTGGGCCTAGTCCCCCTGCTGCGCATTAACACTACGCGAATGCATACCTAAGCCCGCGTTCGCGATGACCACTCAACCCAACCCTCCGCGTTTGCACCTCCCTAACTGCGAACGCACAGACCAAATTTCCTTAACTTCAAATTTCCCCTATGCGAACGCGAGACCCCCTCCGCAAATGCATAGGGTAAATCCCTCTGCAGAAAACACTAGCCACCCAACAGTTTTTCTAAGGCTAAAAATGTCTGTTAACCATCCAAAATCAATCCTGAGCCACTCCGGACCCCAACCAAATATACCAACACCTTATAAATGATTATTCAAACTTAGTTGCACTCTCGAAACACCAAAAATAACATCAAAACACAAAAATCACCTCGGATTCAAGCCTAAGAACTTTGAAATTTCTAATTTCCACCAACGATGCCGAAACTATCCAAAATACATCCGATTGACTTGAAATTTTGCAGACATATCCAAAATGACATTACGAACCTATTCCAACTTTCGGAATTCCATTCCGACCACGATAGCCTAATTTCCACTACCGACCGGAAATCCCCAAAAACTAACTTTCGCCAATTCAAGCCTAATTCTACATCGGACGTCACAAAAATATTTCGAACACACTCCTAAGTCCCAAATAACTTAACGAAACTATATGAGCCCTATAATCTACATTCCGAGGTTGTTTACCAATAAGTCAACTCTCAGTTGACGTTTCTAACTATAAGGCTATTTTTAAAGACTAAGTGGCTAAATTCTCACTACAACCATTCCGATTCCAATCCTACTAACTCCAACATATCATAAAAAATATAACCAATCTATGACTAGGCAACAACAGTAATTATAATACAAGTTCTACGTAATGGCCGACCGGGTCGTTACAATCATAAGGTGCATTGGGAGCATCAGATTCGTGGAATTTTGGTTATTAAGGTTCAGGGAATGTCCTTGTGGTTAGATGATGAAGTATGTGGTGCATGGTGCTAATTCAGCAAAGGAATGTAGTCATGTTCTGGTACATCATGTGGTAGTTGATACGGTGTTCATATATTGGAAACAGGCCTGGCAGAGAATTTCGGGTGTTTGAACTGGGTTCTGAGCTTATTGTATCGATAAATGAGGATATCGTAAGATTTGATCGAGCTAATGAGCTCAACTGGGTATGGTAGCAAGGGTAGGTGCACGAGGTGTTAAACAGTGATTTCAGATAACCCCAGAGCAGTTCTTAGCACGCTCGAGGACGAACATATGTTTAAGTGGGAGAGACTATAACGACCCGACCGGTCGTTTTGAGCTATAGCGCGTCGTTCAGCGGTTTGAGGCCATGAGCAGCTTTATTTTAGGCATTATCACTCGTAGGCATGGTCGAAACTGAATTTCGAGAAATTCGGAGTCAATTTGGAAGGAAAATTCACATTTCGGAAGCCTTAAGTTGGAATAATTGACTAAGATTGGATTTCGAGTAAACGACCCCAGAATCAGGATTTGAAGGTTCCAACAGGTTCG
Organism: Nicotiana undulata; assembly: GCA_005239495.1. NCBI lineage: Eukaryota > Viridiplantae > Streptophyta > Magnoliopsida > Solanales > Solanaceae > Nicotiana > Nicotiana undulata. Next base: position 4,530 of record ML293342.1, on the reverse strand, counting down.
TATGATGATTTCAGACTTGGGCGTATGTTCAGATCGGGTTTTGAATAAACCGGGAGCGTTAAGCGTATATTGTGGAAGTTAGCATTTTAGAAGAAATTTCATAAGTCTGAGTTGAAGTGAATTTCAGTGATATTGATGTCCGTTTGGGATTACGAGTCTTGGAATAGCTCCATATGGTGATTTAGGAGTTGAGAGCGCGATTTGAAGTCATTTGGCTAAAGATAGAAATTTTAAGGTTTTTGAGAAATCCGATCAGAAGTGGAAATTTTTATATCGGTATCAGAATGCGATTTCGAAAGTTGGACCAGGTCCGTAATGCTGAATGTGACTTGTGTGCAAAATTTGGGGGCAGTCGGACATGATTCGATAGGTTTCGGCATCAGATATAGAAGTTTGAAATTTCAAAGTTCATAAAGCTTGAATTGGAGAGCGATTCGTGGTTTCGGCGTTGTTTGATGTGATTTGAGGCCTCAACTAAGTCCGTGATATGTTTTCAGACTTGTTGGCACGTTCGGACGGGGTTCCGAGGGGCTCGGGTGAGTTTCGAGGTGGTTTCGGACAATTTCTAGGCCATTTTTAGCTGTTGGTTTTTGGCTACAGCAGCGTGCTACGCGACCGCGGGGAATTGTTCGCGATCACGATGAGTAAAATGAGAGAAATAGGTCAGTGAATCGCGATCGCGGAAGGCCATTCGCGATCGCGTAGAGGAAATATTCTGCTACACTGACTCAAATTTGGAAGCTTGTATCTTGCAATCTATAAGGAATTTAGAGATGATTCAAAAATTAAGGTTGTATTTCTTTGTGTCTAGTTTTCCGAAAATCAAACCATTTGGCATTTGGAGTTGTGTACAAAGAGTTATGGGTGATACACTACAGCATGTCCGGGATGAGTTTGGAAATCACATTGTGTTGCATAGAGCTGAATTTAGCAACATATATCTTGTAATCTATAAGGAATTGGGAGATGAGAAAAGCACTAAACTTGTAGCCCTCAGTGTCTAGTTTTCAAAAAGTTAAACCATATGCAATTTGGAGTTGTGTACAAAGAATTATGACAATTATACTAGAGGTTGTCCGGAAGAGCTGTGCCTTTGTTCTTCGCGATCGCGAAGCTTTTTCCGTGAACGGGAAGAGCAAAAATTTGGGCTGAAAATTGTTGTACTTCGCGATCGCGATGAGTAAATACCTAAGCAAAAGTTATATATCGAGGTTTCGGCCATTTTTAGCATATTTGTAGTTATGGAGCTCGGATTGAAGCGATCTTTCACCATATGAAATGTGGTAAGTGCTTTCTTCACATTTTTGAGTTAAATACAGGAGTATATATGGATTAGAACATGGAAATTAGTGGAAATTGTGGGGTTTTAGTAAAAGACCTAGAAATTGGTATTTTTGTATTTTGACCATGAAATTGGACATGAAATTGAGAGAGAATTATATATTTGAGTTTGTGAGGTTATGGGTTATCTTTATCTTCGAAAACTTTTGGAATCCGGGCACGTGGGCCCGAGGACAATTTTTTAAATTTCCCGAGCGGAGTTAGGAATTTATATAAATTGAATTTTTTTAAGTATTAGAGTATATTTTCATTGGTTTGCCCATTATTTGGATAGTTTTGGGGCATTGTGCATCAATTTGAGCCTTTGGAAGGGCTTGGAGGCCGGTTATGAATCTTCGGAGCGAGGTAAGTCTTCTTTATAACCTTGTGAGGGGGAATTGTCCCCATAGGTGAACCAATTGAATATGTGCTACTATTTGTGGGGGCTACGTAAGCACAAGGTGATGGGAGTCCGTGCGTAGCTACTATTATGCTTGTGTCTGAGTAGTCTAGGACCCACATGCATGCTTTACCTGTTGTACTTGTAATTTTGCTAATGAAATTAGACTGTTAATATTATCGAATTAGTAACTGAATACCTAAGAAGGTCAAAGTTTATTTTTATTAATCATCTAGAAAGAGGCTTGATTTTCCTTTGATAATTGTTCACCTGATAAAGCATGCTTTATTTGTCGTATTTGTAACCTTACTGATAGATTTATAATACTTAAAACCTTATCAAACTTGGCAAATGAATTTCCAAAAAAGATTTAATACTATCTTTGTGTCCATTAAAGGAGAATTTTATCACTTCCTTAAGTAAGGGCTTTCCTGATAAAAATGTGAATTTATTGTGTGAATATGTGTATTTATGAGTACCTGAGTCGCATGTATGATTCGCGAGCAGGGTAACTCTATTATTTATATATGAACGCGTCGCATGACCGATTCTCGAGCGGGGTAATAGATGCGTCTATGGTTCAAGCCGTTCGACCCTTCGGCAGTACACATTTTATTATTGTTGGTCCATGCCATTTGACCCTCGGCATTGCTTGTGCATGATAATTGCTACGTGTTTTCTATGATTTTTACCTGATTACTGGCCAGGAAATTATAAATTGTCAACTGAAATGACGAATACTTAAATTTAAATGTGAAAGAAGCTGCAATTTCCTGTCACTACTTATTAAATTACCTATGATATCCATGCTTAGTGTCACCCTTGATTTTTATTAAATTGATCTCTAGCAAGTTTCAAATTTGACCTCTCGTCACTACCTATTCGAGGTTAGGCGGGATACTTACTAAGTACACTTTGTTTTCGTACTCATGATACACTTGTTGTGCATTTTTATTGCACAGGTACATTCATAGCTAGTGGCCCTGCTTGACGCAGTGATGTGGCTGACTTAGAGACTTAGATGAGTTGCACCATCCGGAGCCGACCCGCAGCCGGCAGTCTCCCTCAGATGTATTGTATTTTATTTTAAATTCCTTGTCCTGTTTGTACTCAGGACAAGCATTGTATTACATGTATACTTCTTTCTTAGAAATTTTCTTCATGCACTTGTGATATCGGATTGTGGGATGAGTTTGGGCTGTATTTTATTAAATGGATTGTTACACCATCGTTGATTACTTAACCGATTTTTATTCACTTATTATGTAATGAAATGAAAGGTAACAAAATTTCAAACGCTGAAAATGGAAATTTTAATTTTCTAATGAATGTTGGCTTGCCCGACATTGGTGTACGGCGCCATCACGACCTTAATGGATTTTGGGTCGTGACAAAGGGTCCATCGGGCTTATCCGAGAAGGACTCTCCCAAAACATCTCTTGTCACACTCTCACCGATTGTGGTGCAGACCAAGGCATATTTCGAGGTCGATAGCTACGTCTTTCACTATGATGATAGCTCCGTCACCGTACTACAAGTCAGAAATTGTTCCATGGGACTATGTGGTAGGAGCAAGAAGAAAAAGAAAATCTAATATGGAAGAGACAGATGTTGCCGAGGGGATGACCCGAATCGGCATGGTTTACACGCCAAAAACTCTTGAATGAACGAGTAAATAGACCGCAACAAAACCACCTGTTCTGGAAACCCATACTGATGATCTTTGGAGGAAGGCATAGGTGAGGGAATACTCTGTTGTTGATCACCTAAACAAGACTCCGCCCAAATATCCATCATGTCTTTGTTACAAAATTCAGATGCACACACGAATGCACTTGATGAAGGTGTTAAATGAAGCTTACGTACCTTTCGTCATTACTAGTGGAGTGATGGCAAATATGGTGGAGCAGGTACTAGAGAGTCACAAGATTACTTTCCACAAAGATGAGCTGCCTCTAGAAGGATTGAGTCATAACAAATAATTCTACATCACATTGCAATATGAAGATAAGTTCATTGCTAGGGTTTTGATCGATAGGGGTTCAAGCCTGAACATATACCCGTTGACTACTCTGAAAATATTGGGTATAGTTGTCAAGACCTAAACCGATAGGGCAGCGAAGGGAACCCGATACCTTACTCAATCGAGTACCAACATAACGTATCTTTTCGTATCACACTATCATAGATAACTGATCCGGGGAGGATTCCATGAAATAGGTGGAATACAACATGTTATACAAACTTATACGTAAGAGATATAGGCCTATAAGACAAAATATCGACTCGTATATTGAACATAGGCCGACAAGGCCATACAATTGTTTTTAATGTACATGACATCTGTCTACAAGCTTCTAAGAATACATAATTTTCATAAAGTTCGGGACAGAGTCCCGCCATAAAGCAATACACGTCTAAATAATACAAACCAAACGAGCAACTCCGAAGCAAATCGAGCGGACCAACATCTTCCGCTGAGCTGATAGCATATTTGGAGGGCTCTTGATCTATCAATCGGGATCTGCGGGCATGAAACACAACGTCCCCACTCAAAAGGGACGTCCGTACGAATAATGTACTGAGTATGTAAGGCACATAAATAAATACATAATAGACATGGAAGAAATATAGAGTAAATGACTCAACCTGTAAGTCTGGATAATTCTGTAAATCATGCAATAACTATAGTGTCATGCATATGCGTATGAATGTCATGTCGTGCATAGGTACATATTTCATAACAACATCAGGCCTCTGAGGGCATCCCATCATATCATATCGGCCACTGTGGGCAAAATCATCAACGT